>CM070486.1:32733810-32795604 GCA_036324585.1 Champsocephalus esox | reverse complement strand
CTCTGCGATCCGCCACTGTTGTTGTTGTTGGTGGCGAAACATTTCAGCAATGGCGCGGGGTAAGCGGAGGTGAGCAGAAGAGGTGGGGAGAGGCGGGGCTATTGCGCAATCACTATCAGTGATCTGAAAATGTTCGGATAGGGCGCACACACGGAGCCGTTTGACCCCCCAGAGAGTTGCGTATGCCTTTCTATCCACCTTGGGACCCGTTATCGTTTCCTCAGTCGTTTAGTGCCGTATTCGGTCGTCCTCGTGTGGCCGAACGGTCTATATGACACTAAAACAGTAACGCAAACGACCGAATTCGTCCTCGTGTGGCCGCAGCCTAAAGTGAACTATCTAAACACTGAGAGTCCTTTACCTCACTGAGCTGTTGTTATCAGCCTGACTGGAGAGGACTCTCCCTCCACATCATTGTAGAAATATCTTCTTCTTCCGTTATAGCAGCTAGCACCAGATGCTAATAACAACAGCGCCGGTTCCAGTGCACCCTCCCTTTCTCCCTCGCTCACTCGCACTTTGGCTGTGAGCTGCGGGCGCCAGATAAGCCAACATCCCCCATTTTCATCACTTGCAGCACCCATCGTACAGGGCGAATGAAACGTATAACCGGGGTGAAAAGGGTGTTACATTTACTTAATTATGAATGTTGTTTCATCAAGGCCGAATATTGAGAGCATCAACGGTCAAAACATTTGTTTTCCCTCCCAGAGCTGTCAGCGCAGCGCCTCCCAGATCTGGCGCCATAGGCGATCATCTATAACGCCAGAGCAACCGGCCGGCCCTGGTCTCAGGTTACAATGTAGGAAGTGTAGGTACAACATTTCCCGCCCGCCGCAGTCATACAGTAGGCTACGGAGAGCAGCGAGAAACATTTCTTCAGGCATCGAAAAGCGGAACCGAAATTCACATTTCTAAATGATGCCGTTGGAATCGAAATGTTGGAACCGGTTCCGAACCGGAACCGGTTCTCGGTACCCAACCCTACTCCTCTCACTCTCTCTCTCCCCTCCGGTACACAGCACTGTAAGACGTAGTGTGGAGTTGCATTAGGTAACGCGAGATACGGCTGATATTTGCGCATTAGTTTCTGTTATGGATCAGTATCAACAGTCCTGCCAGTAACGTTACTATCAGTGATGTACCGGAACGCATTCAATGAACGATCGTTCATGAACGCGTTCATATTTTGGGCGAACGTGAACTGAACGTACTGTATTTCCGCTAGATGAACGTAATTGAGAACGTGTTCATTCTCAGCGCTGTATAACGGCGTTCAAAAGTGCGTTCATTCTCAGCACTGTATTATATCGGCGTTCAAAAGTGTGCCAGATTTCATACGCCTTTCAGCCGAAAACCCAGTTAAAACACACCGTAAACAGGCTTCAAAATAATGCGGAAAACCACCCAATCTAGCAACAGCAAGCTGCCTGTAACGCGTACGCGCCTGTCACCCCTGGCTGTCGCACTAAAATATAAATATACTAAATATATCAGACTCCTCACAACAAACAATGTGGAACCGTGGAACCGGCGAGCATTGAATGAATGAATGAATTAGTATGGACGAAGCCGAGAGCAGCTGCAGCAGCACTCGCTCAGAGTCAGACTCTACGGCAGGGTTGGGGAGCCTCCGGGCCGTATACGGCCCACGAGACAATTTGGTACGGCCCTCGAGGTAATTTATAAACACACGCAAAAAATGAAAGAAATCTAGACCGCAAAAAAATGAAACAAACGAGTAGGCTACCTGTTTTTCCTGGCCAAGGTCAGGGTCCTTGAACACAACACGAGCCTAACGATGGTATATGTCTCGACTGACAGGGGTGCAGTTCTGACGGAGAGCACCAGAACGCCACTCCAGCACTTCAGAGATTGCAGTACCGATAAGTCCATACACATGCCGCCGTTTCTGCGTGTCTGTGTCTTTAGTTGAAAGCCCAGTGGCGATCTGCTCATCTGTCATACTGATCAGACAGTCAATAACTGTGTTGTTATTATTAGCATCTGGTTAGCTAGCTATGCTAACGAATATAAGAGCTTTTTCTACAACCAGTGGGGTAAAGGCACATCTTTATATGATCATTATAGTTATAAAAAAAATAAGAGAATACAGTAAACAGGTATAAAATACTATATGACAGTTATTAATAAAGAAGAATATAGTTTGAAAGGGGAGTGATTTGTCAAATATCCATAAATTACAAGAAAATCTGCTTACAGTTGTGTTTGGGTGTTGAGAGATGTGTCCATAGATCTCCTAATGTTGCTCTCAAAGTGCACCAGATTGATGCTTTTAACTTCAACATTATAAAAAAAAATCTTCCCAGGGGAGCATGCCCCCCGGACCCCCCTAGAGGAGGTTAGGTCAATACATTTGCACACATCTTGTGTACATATCTTTCTGCTTTGGTGGTCACGCCACACCGTGCACGTGCATGCATACGCGAGTCATGGTGAGAGAGGTTGCTTTTTCTTTGCACAGAATGAAATGAATGGGCTGTGATTTTAGTTTTTTTAAGCAGAGGTCAATAACGTGTACGGCCCTCTGAGGATATTGTAAAAATGAAATGGCCCTTGAGAGGAAAAAGGTTCCCCACCCCTGCTCTACGGCGTCGGCGTATGAGCATTTAAAAGAGTTTTACGTTAAAGTCAGTACTGACTCAGACGGAAAAAAATCAAACGTTTGCCTGTAAACTGTGTCCGCCCGGTTTCAAAAAGCAAGTCCGTACATCGACGACGTCGACAACAAACCTTAAATGGCACATTGAGAATAAGCACACGACTAGCCTTTCACGGTATGTGCGAGTGGCGAATAAAAAAGAGAGCCAAAACAGATCCACTACCACCCAAATCCCATTAACATCGTACAGGAGACAAATTATAGCTCGCAGCAACGTATTGAAAAAAGAACTATAAACTATAAATTAGTTCATTTTTGAAACCATGAACTTTAGTTCAACATTTTGAATTATGAACTATGAACTGAACTAGTTCATTTTAAAATGTGTGAACTGTGAACTGAACTAGTTCATGTAGAAAGTGAACTTTCCCAACACTGGTTACTATATTATCAATACTA
Source organism: Champsocephalus esox (assembly GCA_036324585.1). Taxonomy (NCBI): domain Eukaryota; kingdom Metazoa; phylum Chordata; class Actinopteri; order Perciformes; family Channichthyidae; genus Champsocephalus; species Champsocephalus esox. The sequence continues at coordinate 32,792,522 of CM070486.1, read as the reverse complement.
CTTTAGTTATAGCCTGATATATGATAGCTAACTTTACAATGTTGTGATGTGACTGACGTTAGCAAACATTAACTGTAGCTAACGCCGGTCACTCACCAAGACAGCTGCCCTGTTCTCTCCACTGGTTCTCCTCACACCACAGCTCCATTTCTCGCCGATGGCCGTTATTTCTTCTAATCCTTGGCTGCTCCTGGTCTCTTGGACGCCTAGCAGGCTCATAATTCTAATCATATGCAGTCGAATATATATTTTCAACCTTCTGTGTCAAAACTAGGATTGTGATCCATGTTTATTCATACGTTAGACTGGCCGCTCTCCCCCATGTTACGTCACACGCGGGAGGTCACGTGGGGAGGTAAGCGCAGTAGAGTGTACTCTGTCAGCCACAGCCCAGACTTCTCCACGGTCACAACCGGGTTAAAGGAGAATGTGGGGCAGCAGCTGCTGACCAGAAAAGCCGGTCAGGGGTCAGTAGGGTAGAATGATGTTGTTAGACGACAGTGCGCGTATACATCAGGGCTCCACCCACTGTACCCATAGAGTGGCCCATCTACCCAACTGTAGCTTTTTTGACATGGAAATGATTTTTTAAGATTGACAAACATCATATGTGTAATTCATGGCACAATTCAAAGGGGAAAAAGTTCTCTCCATTGACTTCAATGGGTAGTTGACGTGGACTGAAAGCAAAAGTAAAATTATATTTTTTTCTGAAATGTTACTCAAATTACATATCACTGAATGACTTAATACGTGAATAACTCAAAAACTTTGTGAGACCCAATATATTTCCTTAATTATTTGATATAATATGAACTTTTCTGTGCGGAAGTCCTAATAATTGTCTCCTGGTGTGACATTATGTGTAATGATAATATTTAATTCAGAGATTGTCAGACAGAGAAGAAATATATGCCCAACCATTATCAACTTGTTTTAAATATTCCCCTACAACCATAGTAATCAATTTATAATCATGTTATTGCCCTACTAAATGATCTACACATAGGGACTTTTCATAAAAGTTTGGGTTATTTTCATTATAATAAGTATGAAACCTGATTGAACTAAAAACTATCTTTACATATCCATAGTATGTATTCAACACTTTTCTCAGGCATTTGAGAACCAAAATGCCTATTTTCTTTTTTGTCGCACCACAGGACATTCTGTCACACCGATGGACACCATTACAAAATCTTTATTATTTTCATCTCTACTCTCTAAGGTTATATTCACAAATGTGTATTCATGTATCATAACATCATGTCACATCATAACATGGACATAAACGGAAATGTGAATAACAATGGATAGCTTGAAACATATTCAAAACAATCATCCATAAAACTCATTATTCATTCATGAAACATTCAGTAGAGATAAGCAATTTCATTTTTCAGTAAGATTCATTGAACAATTGATAAAACTAATAAAAACATTCAGAAAAGATAAACACATTCATTGTTAAGTAAAATGCAGTCACATCTGTAGTTTGACTCGAGTGGTGAAACAATGTCCACTAGCTTATACTGTATAGCTTTTGGTGCTTGGGACTCGCATCATGTTTCTACATTCTTTCATATCTCATTGAATAGTAACCAGTCATATCTGGTGAGCTGTGCAGTAGTGCTGGGGGGGAAACGATTATTTTGAAAACGATTAATCGGGCGATTATTTCATCAATTAGTCGACTAATCTAACGATTATTTTTTCTGTTGTTCAATTCATAAAAAACGTAATGTAAAAAAAATAGTTTTCACGACACTGTGTCTCAGGGGATCTTAATATTTAAGAACTTATTAATGTGTTACTGAAACAAATAAGTCGTTGGATCTAAGTGATTGAATAGTGGACATTGGTTGCACATTAATCGTTTGCTTTGTCAGCACTCGATCCAGTTGCCTAGGTTAAACACATACATATTAACTTAACCTAATGTAATTGAACAAAGTTATTCATACATGTTTCAATCACGTTCTGGCAACATGATTCAGTCTGTTTTTTACTTCATTCCATTGATTTATACATGTTTAAATCACGTTCTGGCAACATGATTCAGTCATGTTCATTATTCTAGATACATGATATGATCATATTAGTACAACACAATTCAAACAGTGCAAATACATTTTATTTCAAATGCAGGGGAATACAGTAAAGTGCATTATGTAAAGTATCAATGTATCAAAACATATTTTATGTAAAACACTACATCAAATAAACATTTTGAATACCTTTGTGTAAAACACTTGAGCAAAATTGCTTTATAAACAACAATATAAACATGTTAACATTCTTTTTTTAATACATTTTAGCTAATTTTAGACACCTGCCTGTTAGTTTACATATATGTATTCTTCTTTTACATTAGATTTTTTTTGTCTTCCCCATAAGTCACATTCAGAGAGAGATTCACAGTTTGAGAGAGATTCAGTTTGAGAGTGGTTTTCTCTTGTATTCAAACAGAGGCAAAATTGTTAAAATGCATTTCTTCAAAGTCCAGGACTAATTCAGTTCAAACATATGGAACAAGATGCATGGTATTTGTTAATGTGAATAGTCGTTAGAATATTTATACATTTCTATACTTATTTGGGCCATGAGTGAGAACGGACATAAGGCACATAAAAACATCAAACCCATTAAAACCGGGAAAGTGCCATTTTAGATTTGAACCACTTTGAACTAACACTATTTATACTAACTCTTATGTTAAACTGTGGCCATTATTAGTATAAAACATGACATGTTTTGGTCAACTTTAAGATATTAAAGAGGCAAACAAGAGACTGGTAGAATGTCTGATTACCCTCCCTCCCTCCCTTCACCCCCCACCAGTAAGCATTACTCACACTGGTGTAGCTTGGTCTTCAAGCTTTGTGCTTTGTAGGAGAGGACCCCACCATCCAACTCCATTATGATCTTCTGCAGTACCTCAAATGTGCAGCTGAGCTTTTTTGGGTAACTCAGGTTCAGAGAGTAAATCAGTCCCAACAACATGGCGGATGCAAAAGCCACAGTCTCCAGATCTTGTATGACTGTGACCCCCTTCAGGACAATTCTGACATCGTCCTCACTGGCGGTGTTTTTTAGGGTGAAGATCCCCATGGTGGTCTTCTCAATCGCACCTTCAACAATCGTCTAATCCACATCCTAGTGTTCACAAAAAGGATAATTAGTTTAGAAAAAGCATTCATGAGACCAGCATTCAACACAGGAATCTCAACCATGAGTCAAGACTGTAATATAGCTCTGATTAGCTTGTGAATTCCATTTATCTGTAGTTAATGAGATGCACTATGCTTTGAGGCTGTGTCACTTTAGCTTATTTCTCATAACTATACAGAGTGGTTTGATCAAGTCTGATTTCACTTGGTTTTCTGGCACCGAAATCTACAACCTCACAACGTGTTGTGAGGTTGTAGATCAGCTATTTTCGGTGAGACACTGGTGTGCAACTAAGTCATGTGTAAAGTATGACCATCATGGGAGATGAAGCAATCATTAGAAGCCCATGTTTCTCAGCCAACAGTTTAGTCGTTAGTTAAATAATCAGCAATCATGCAGAGAAGGAGTGATAGAATAATTAGTCAGTGCTTTTAGCAGTATTTAGCATTTTAGCATGTGTTTAAGTCACAACTATGTAATTGAACTACAGTACAGTTAATTTGAGTAGCATCACACTTGAGCAGAGTTAACAGAACACTGCCTGTCTTGTGGTGCTAGTGCTCAGCTAAATAAGAGCTAATGACAGAGAATGTTCTCTGGTTCTTCATCTAAGATGTACACATGTATACACTTTACAATTAGTCACTTACTATGAACTCCTGCACAAGGTCTCCAGGATCCTCGTTGAGGTAGAGTCCTTTAATTAGAAGGTCCCTTCCCGCATCAATGTCATCCTGAAAGATGAGTGACAGAAGAACAGAATACACACTTAAAACTCAAATACACAAACACATAAGGTCCTTGCAGCACATGTTTGGCAATATGGTGCTGTGCATTCACTATTATCAACACAAATCCTGCTCCAATGGCCACCTTTCCCTTTTAGAACATTCTATTTATGACCAGGACCACAACACAGTTCCATACTTTATAGCCACGCACCCCACACCTCCCTCTGAACTCTCAAAGGAAAGCAATGGGTGGAACAATGACAAGCCAGAGTGACTCTTTTCTAAAAAAATAAGAACTACGGTCCACAGGTTAAACTTGGGCTAGACACCTAGCTTAACCCAGTAAGACCTGAGGCCGATTCTAAAACCGTTTCCTGACAAAATTATGTTGCTATATTTCAGTATTGCTCAAACTTTTTCATGTCAAGGACGCCCAAAACAATAATGGCTAACTACACATTATAAAACTTGATATGGTGAACCAGGTCCCACCCAGAGGATTCCATAGGCTGACATTACTGTACTCTGACCTGTGTTTAGCCTCATTTCCTGCTTCATGTCTAGCGACATCCTTTCACTTGCCCACCTAAACATCTACTAAACTAAAGTGTCCATGTTGTTAGTCAACGCTTTCAGTTGTTTCCCTTTCTGCCCAGTTGTGCTTTCAAACATCTTCAGCAGGTTTGCAGAGTACAGGTCCAGCTGTGATAGGAACTTAGACTGCAGAGGAATTGTGGTGATCCGTTTGAACTCAGCATTAATCTGAAAGCACACATATGGCTTTATGAGACAATTTTCATTAATATGGCACAGCGTTTACACAATAAGTCACATACACGGTCACCAGTTCATACTAACCTCAGTCACATCAAAGAGAGCTGGCCATCTCATTTTGAAGTCGCTGATCATGGGATCACAACCAATGGCTTCGTGTCTTCTTAAAGAGAATATTCTCTGTATTTTCATCTTAACAGTCTCTTTGTTGTTACACTTCTTGATATCAGACAGAAGTTCAACTCTGATGTTTTCCAGTGAATCGTCATCTTCTCCACTCGGAAAGGAGGGGCAGTAAGCCACTTCACCTCTCTTTGGCTTCTAAAACAGCAAAGGCAGGACTGCGTCTGCCATCTGGTTTGTGCTTCAAGGCATTTATAGTCACTTCCCGACATCCCATCTTCCGGAGAATTGTGCGATAATTGGACAGCTTATTTTTAATACTCCTTACCCATCCAGAATATCCAGTCTCAGAGGCTACCTCTGTTAAGCAAGGATGTTTCTGGATGAGCGCCTGTGCGATTTTCTCAGCATCCATGTCTGCGAAATAGACTTTGTATTGGACTATCTCCTGGTTCAAACCCTGAAGTATGTCAGACTTCAGCTTTGGATCAGGGATCAGCCGCGTCCCTTCTTCTCTGTAGACTTGGTTGGCCTGCTCAAGCTTCAGCTCTGCATCATAAGTAAAACGGGGAATGTGGAAGACCTCTGGCCAAGAAGACCTAGGGGAAACGGACTCTTGAGATGAGAGCATCACAGTAGTGTCAGCAGGTGAAACGGATGAGGGTTCACCAGCGTGATTAGGAACGTGTGTCGGAGTTAATGGGCCATTGTCACAGCTCCCAGCAACAACAGGTCTGAGGGACAGCACTTTGACTGTAGCTCTGTCTTGTATTTCTTCCATGGAAGTCAAGTCCTGGAAGATGTTTCCAAAAAGTTCATCCATGAACTGCAGTCGAAACAGGTCCTGAAGTTGACACTGCCTCCTTATCTCATTCTCCAGTTCAGTCACGGTATCTGGCAGGCCCAAGGGAAGGACCACTCTCTGGCTGCTGTTCTCCCCCAGGATGACTCTGAGAACTGCCGAGGTTGCCATGGTCCACCTTCTTTGTCTAAGGAGAAAGAAAAGCACACTCATGATACAAGTTGTAGTCAATTCAAGAGGCAACTTTGTTCAAAGTTGAATTAACCTGAAAAAAGCACTAGTATTAATAACAGTATCTTCACAGGCATGTTTTCAGCACACAGGACTGTGGCTATATTGAAAAATGTGAAATTAGTGATAGAAATCATAGCTATAGTGTTGTTCACTAATAGGGGTCTACGCGTCTCTCCAGCTCTAATAAACTAAAATACATTTTCAGGTTGGTAGCTAATTTGAACTCATCAGCAAAGAGTAACCATTTATCAGCTTGTTTTATAGTGTTCCAGTTCCATTTTGTCTACTCATTTCTTTACGTCATCACTTCCAATTTCACTCGTGTATCCTGTATGAGTCCTTCCTCCTGATTGGATTAAATTGGTACAGCAATCTGACATTTATTGTTCTGTATTAAGAGCTGGAGAGACAGGAAGACCCATACAATACACATTTAATTTGTTACCTTATCACAGACATATTGACCTTTTCAAGGTCCCCATCCGTACATTTCCAACCCGATAGTCAGCCAGGGGGTAACCATCGGCAAGTTCATTTACTTCTACAAGATTCAGTCCTCGTGTAGGAGCTGGAGTCAGCTCATAGGCTCTATAGTGCTCATTATACCATCCACACAGGTCTTTCAAAATGAAACACAATCTCTGATCCAAAATGCATATTTGACTAATTTCCCCAAATTCAGGTAGGCCACTTTCAGACCCATGGGGAACTACCATCCCTACTCTGTAGTTTATACCCTTGCTCCAAACATTTTTAGCCAGATGGATTTCAGATAGGTCAGGGTATCTTTGCTTAACAGCTTGAGCTATCTCCTCCTTCAAGATATCTAATGGGACTGTAGATACACTTGACACATCTAGCGTTGGTTTATCAAGACTTGGAGATGACAAGTGGTACCCCATCATGAATTGATGTTTCACAGCCAGTGACAGCGGCACATTTTTAAAGCAACTGGTATGTTTAATAACCTTCTTAAAAAAACTGTGCTTTGCCTCAAATCTTAAAGTCCAAAGTCCCACAAGAGGTCCAAACAACCTAATCAATTTGGGGTAATGTTCCAGGTAGTGGTGTTTAGGCAGCAGTCTATTTTCAGGAAATAGCTCCTGATATCTTTGTCTATGCTCTGAGATTTTGCAATCAAGGTAAGCAATGGACTCATCATTGTGGACTGGCGCAGCAACAAGCTCCATAATCTCTTTTAAATCCATCAGAACCAGCCATGCTGGCTCGCCCTCAGGAATCTTAGTCCCTGGACTAGAAACGGGAGCAATCTTAACAGGCACACGTTTTCATGTGCATTACCACCTATGGATTTCCTGCTTGAAAGATTTTGTGGCACAATATGAGGCTTATTAGTTTTATCAGTCCACTTATAGGGGAAGTTCAGAATGGCATTATTTATGTCCGCCAAAGTAATATACTTCTTGGGTATCAATAATTTCATCTGTTTTGCATAAAATGGCTAAGTAGATGGAGGACAAAGAGGAATTGGATTATGGGGGTAGGTTACTGAGCACCCAGTATACACCACAAAGTTTGTGTTTCTTACGGGAGGTGCCCAGAGGATTACAGACTTCAAAGTCATCCGCATACAATCCAATAGATATTTTTAACTCGTCACCTGAGAAGAAATCATTTTTTCTTAAAATGTTGGCCATCCCTGAAAGACCTATACTGATTCTGATTTTCTGCCTCTGCTTGTGGTCTGTGATTACCAACTACAAGGTCCAAAACATATTTCCTATTCAAGAGCACTTGCAGGGATTCCAGAATGGGAACATACTGAAAGGTTTTCTTTTTTCTAATATCCAGAAAATATTCAATTGGCTCAAAAACTTTGAAGTTAGCCTTATAGTATTGCTTACGTTGCTATGCAGAACGCAGAGTGCCACCTTTCTGTATAGCTTTAGTTATAGGGTTAACTGTGCACAAAGTACTGGCTATTTCCTTTATGATAGATCGGTCAACTTGGAGATTGTGCTTCTGAAAAACTTGACCCAAAACATTAACAGTAATGGGAATATACAGAGAGCTAGTTATGCGGTGAAGCTCTTGTAAGAATTCATTGATTGTTTTACTTGGTACATGAGAAAAATGTTCAAGTTTCAACAAAGCTGCAGCAAAGGATTGCTCTATTACTTGTGGAAGGTCCTCTGTCGCATCAATATTACTATCTGGTTGTACATCAGAGCATGCCTCACCTACTACATCATCATCATCATCATCATCATCATCATCATCATCATCATCATCATCATCATCATCGTCATCAACATTTTCTACAGCTTCTTAGTCAACTGTTGCGGTAGTTGTCACAATATCTGGTTTAAAATCTAATAAAGAATAAGAATGATGTGTTCTGCTCCTGTGAGATTTAAACGTGCCACAGATATTTGTTTGATAGTTGCAACCCAAAAACATGCAAGTCACTACTTCCTCTTTCTTCAGGTGTGCATTAACGTGAGCCCAATAATCTCTTTCAGAGGCAAGATCTTTACATGGGCATAGATGGCAGCTAAATGTACAACCAGCTGAACGATTGTGACTGGTAACGGTCACGTGACATCTGTTTAAATGAATTTGAAGAGCATTCCAAGTTCTAAAAGTACAAGGGCAGCTTGTATATATACACATAAAACGACTATTTGTCCCATGAATTGTATGTTTCTCTGTGTAATGTTTTAAAAGTTGGGACCTGCAAGATACTGCTACAGCACACACCTTACACTGCCACATTCACAGCAACAGTCACTGAAAAAGAAGAGAATGTTACAATTAGTGATCATCAATAAATCCAATGGATGTTGTTGCCGTCTGGCAGAAACCTTGCATCTCCACATCCTTTGATTATTTTAATACATGAATGCCCCATTTTATACTTCATCAAGGCAGTGTCACAAGTAGGGAAAACTCACAGCTTGATGCATCAGGTCGTGAGATTGGCGGTTACAGCAACAAACAAAATGTGAATATATTTTGAAAATCTTCATCTATAATAAAATGCAAAATAGGGTTGCCAGATTGAGTAGTTAGGTGCATATGTCGATTATATGAATATTTAACCAATGAAAGTATTAACAATAACTTGTGACTGAACAACTACGTTAATTTAATGTTGTGGACATGCAAGGTTTCTGCCCAACAGCGATGATATTAAGCAGATCATTTGATAGCAGATAACTTGATAGTTAAGGTCGAGGGGAAGTGAATGAAGTCATATACTCACCACAAGAAAATAAGCCTCCAGTACAATGAGCCTAGTCGACAGCGTGCCGAAGCGTGACTTGGACACAGGGCGAGACTCAACCCGCTACACGGTCCGTTTGTCTGCAACACATCAATATACAACAGGTAACAAACACCGTTGTTAAAAGTTACATATGTAACCAAATGGACAAAATAGAAGTTACTAAATACATAAAAACACTACTGACTACACCAGTTGGAATTGAACCAACAACCATTTAAGGCTTAACTTCAAAAAGGAGGTTTGTTTTACAGAGCTTTAAAACTGGGTTGGGGAGCTTAGTGAAGACACCATGATTTGCAGAAGTTGACATTTTATTCACTTTAAATTAAAACAGCAAGTAACAATTTATGCCACATTAATACTAGTTCATATTAATTATGGTCTCCCTCAAGTTACCATTTCCATGTTATACTCAATAAACAAAGACATTAATACACAGCACACAAAGCACCCAGCACTACAAAGACGGTTTACTGAAATCTCAAGATATGGCATATAAAAGGAGGGAGGACCAACATTTTAATAAATCATTGCTAAATTCCAGTTTTATTTTGAAATCTGAGGCTGGATTGAAGCAACACTTTGGCTAAACAATGTGTTTCTACTACGAGTATAATGTGGACCAAATGTGCCTTATTTTCACCCTCTGTTGCATAAATAAGTTGCTGAGACTGCACTGCAAGTGCACAACTATTAATAGTCTAGCTAGCGCGAAAAACACACACACACACACGACACTCGTCTGTCACAAGCGTCATGGCGCTACTTGTTCATGGTTTGGGAAATTTCTCCATTACAACTAGGGGTCGACCGATATGGCTTTTTCTAGGCCGATACCGATTATTGGTAATCAAGCAGACCGATAACCGATATTTGGAACCGATATACATTTGCAGTAAAATCAGAAAATCTTGATGTCAAAATGTAGAATAAGACAAACTCCAACACAACTCAACACAACTTCTTTGACATGCATTTAAGCATATATTATGTTTAATGAACTTTTAAACATCTTACAACTGGTTTCCTCTCTGTGACCTTTTCTTTAGTGCAGCCATCTGCAATGAGTTAGAGAGAGACAAGAAGTGGGGTTGCAGGCTGCAGCCTTAACTAACAATAATGCTTAATGTATTATATCAAAACAATGCCAGTCTATCTCGCATAAAATCCCAATAAGCTGCTAGCAACTGCAAAACACTAGTGCTAGCTAATGTTTTGCAAAATATTAAAAGTGAGGCTATCACAGTAGACTTCTACTATTTTGCTAAACATTTGCTAGATATATGTTGGCTAGCTAATGAGCTTCACATATCAACCTGAAAAACTGCGAGGCTCCCCCCCTCCGCACCACAGTTAACACACAGTAACAGCCGGTTACTCCGCTGCGAGACGCTGCACGCACATGCAACTCTGACTGACTTCCCGCGTCCCTGTGTAACTGGGAAACTGATAGAATTGGATCATAAGATCGTGGTGTTTTTGCAACTTCAGCATAGGGGATTGGGATGTTTATTGAACTTCTGCTTTCAACTGATTTACCTTTACTTTACACACCTGGCGACATGTTGGGAAGCAACACCGATGTGTGATGGACAGAATCAAGGTTTTTACTTATAATATGACCAGGCTAGCAGCGCTAGCACTAGCTTAGCTAAGCAAACAGCAACACTGTTAACATTCCCTAACAAGTTCGTCTTTTGAACGATGACAAACAAATTATTCCTATACTGATATGAAAATTAAACCTTATAACGTTTTGATGGATGGATTGAGGATTTATATTCTTACCGTGTGTCTGAGAGAATGCTTCCATCAACAAGTTCACTGGTAGAAGAGGGAGAGGAGAACTTCCCTCCGTGCTTAATAGCGCCCCCTCTGATCTTCCGGTGCAATTGAAACGGTCAGGGCAATGTGATTGAATCACTTTCAGAGGATGATGTTAAGCTTAATGTTATCTCAACACAATATAATCACGTTTTTGGTCAAACATGAATTTTTTATGTTGAGCACATATAATCAGTTAAATTATATCCAAGAGGCCAATTTCTCAGTTTTTTCAGTGTACCAGATTAACGGAAATAATCTCAACTGACGATACAAACCATGTTTACCAAAACAAAACACAAGTCTCATAAGAAGCATCTAAATGACCCCTGAGCGAAAAATGCTAACGGACATTGGCACAGAACTTAAGATAAAAGTACCCTTATTACTTATTGTGGCTGCACATAGAATAAATCCGATTAAAGCTGAGACTCCACAGATTATGTAGGTATATAGTATCATCACTGAGCGATCCGGACTCGTGACAGGGGAAGCAAATACAGTCATCACAACACGTACCTTTACAGAGCTTCTAGGGAGATCGTCTCACCACCGTAGCTGTCAATCTGATCAAAAGACGTGTTCAATGGCATTAAAATGAGAACAAACGCGGCTGAATCGGTTAATCCATAGGTTTTTAACGTCTATGTATAAAAAAATGATTGAATTTATAATCTATAAATTCCATTTTTATGTAAAAATCGGAGCGCAAATGCTAGCTGCTAATGGTAGCCACCACAGCTAGCTGCTGCTTCCAGTCTAGGCTATGCAGCAGTCTCACAGACACACATTACCAAATAAGGACTATGTGGGAGTTCCCCTCGATTCCATTGGCTCTGACGGTCAGAAAGAGATGTCTTTGCGTTTTGGACTAACTTTAAAATAATCCCATGCTTTTGAAGACCTAGGGCGAGATGTTTTCGTTTGGGGGCTTCGTGCGCAATCCTGTGAGGAGGAGGTGGTAGCCGTTTCAGTCTCCATTGTGTTTGAAGTGAGATTGCGAACTGGTTGTTGCTTTGGGTGACCCATGTGTGTGTAGCGACGCGGAAATATGATGTCAACGATATTTTGAAGCTACAGCACTACTGCGCAGCACGCTGGTTGGGCTCTGGCTCGGAGATGACACTGGTTCTCTGTGGTAGAAAATGCAGTCGGCTTATTAGGCCACTTGAATACATTTCTCTTTCCATGCTGAACCATGCAGTTGATTTCAATGTTGTCAAGAAGTAGCTTGGTGATCTGACCAACAAATAGTTTGTTGTCATAGCTACCTATGACAAACTTTCCCACAGTGTACTCTTCATTCTTCTCCACATCAGTACTGGGACTCTCAGCATAGGTCTCCTGGATGCTGTCTGGCTGCAGATGATCAGAATTTGCATTCGAAGAATCGTCCATTCACACATCTCTGGGTATTGGCAGAAGCATCTGAGATCCCTGTAGTAAATCTCTCCTGGACAGAAAGAAAGTATCTGGTGTGTTTTAAGAAGCCCTGGGACTTTTGGAACTGATGGTGGCAACATTTCATTGAAGACATTAATGTCACTTTCATCAATCCATTTGAATCGGATGTTCTCGACTTCTCTGTTGATCAGAAATTCATACAAGTCCTACGGATTTTGTAAGTCTATCCCCCCATGGACATGGTTGTCCGCCATCCGTTTCACAGCTCCACCTACTCCATCAGGTGCACCCTTACCGTGGGCTCTCTCTGAGTAATTTCAAGTGATTTGCTTGAGCCCCCAGGTATAATAATAATAATATAATAATAATAACTGATATTTCTATAGCGCCTTTCAAGGGACCCAAGGTCACTTTACAGGAATAGGGCAAGCACAAACAAAACAAAACAAAGGTCAGACAGACAAAACAACAGATCGATTTAAGGGCCGAAAGCCTTGATAAACAGATGGGACTTGAGGGCCCTTTTGAAGGCGTCCAGTGTGGGGATGTTGCGAATTGGAGAGCGTTCCAGAGGGTGGGGGCTGCCACACTGAAGGCTCTGTCCCCGAAGGTTCTCAGTTTGGTGCGGGGGGGTGGTGAGCAGGCCAGAGTCTGAAGACCGCAGGTTCCGGGGTGGGGCATGTGGGTGGAGGATGTCCGATAGGTACTGGGGGGCAAGGGCATGGAGGGACTTGTAGGTCAGGAGGAGGACTTTATAAGTTATGCGGAACTTGACCGGCAACCATTGGAGGTGGATGAGGGTGGGAGTGATGTGCTGCCACGGCTTTGTGTGTGTGAGGACCCGAGCTGCACAGTTTTGGACATACTGGAGCCTGTCCGGGGTTTTGTTGGGAACACCGAACAGGACACCATTGCAGTTGTCCAAGCGGGTGGTGACAAATGCATGCACCAGGGTCTCGGCAACCGACTCCGAGAGTGACGGTCGGAGTCTGGCAATGTTCCGCAGGTAGTAGAAAACCGATTTGGTCACTGATTTGACATGGGAATGGTAGGAAAGGGTGGAGTCGAGGATCACACCCAGGTTGCGGGCTTCAGGAGATGGGGAGATGGAGTAGCCGTCGACCTCAAGGACGAAGTCACCAACCTTCTGGAGCAGGGCCTTGGGTGCCACAACCATGAGCTCTGTTTTACTGCTGTTCAACTTCAGATAGTTTGAAGACATCCATGTCTTGATGTCATGCAGGCAGTTGATGAGAGACTGAGGGGGGAGCTGGGAGGATGGAGTGGTGCTGAGATACAGTTGGGTATCATCAGCGTATCAGTGGAAGTTGAGTCCATGATGTTGGATGATCTGGGTACACTGCTGAGGAGGAAACAGTTTGCCCTATTTTGATACTGTGTGACTGGACCGTCACTTAACACATGGAGCGTGTCAATCTTTTGGACCGAGTTTTGTATCATTTCCTGCATTACAGGTTTTGATATGGGCCCACGCAGCCCGTTCATTATGGCTGAGACAGTCAGAGATTGTGGCATACGATTGTGAACCTGTTGATGTGTAAGCCACTACTTTGTGGATGGATGCCTGTTGTCGATTTCCTCCAAAATGAAATGCTTGAATCTCTGTGTTCAATTTACAGGCATACTTTTCAGAGAAGTCAACATGTAAAACTATTTCGTTCTCTCTCAGGTTGTCTTTCAGTTGCCTGCATTTCTGGGCCTGGTGAAGCCAGTTGAAATGATGGATGGCAATGGCGTCCAACTCTCTGTTGAATTCCTCAACAAGTTTTGACACTGTACCATTTTCTGTTTTGTTCCCAACCACCACGTCTTCCTTCGTCCAGTGTTCCCATCTGGCTCGCTCGTCTGGGTTATAAGCCGCAGGCTTGATTTCATCATAGCAGCACTTTGTGCATGTTAGATTCATACAATGTAAGTCTTCAGTATTACAAGTAATACTTGAGAGGAGATGTGATAGGCTTTTTGAGGAGAGTATACCCCTCTGTGACAAGCTGTCAATTTGGAGCCGCATGTTTTCATGCTGGTAGCAGGCACATGTATTACGATCATTTGATCGGGCTTCTGTGACAAAGAATGGCTTATATCGTACTAACTGTCTATATAATATTGCATGATGTGCTTCACATGTCTGGTTGTACTCTTTGTGCAAATCAACTACAGTAAAGATGTTGCTAGTACTCTCCTCTGCATTTTTTCTTTGCTACCAATAATGTATTTTTTCCCAGGGAGAAGTCTGCTGTTCTCTTCTCCACTTGTGTTTTTCTTTGTCCAGCAATGTATCCTTGTTCGGACTGTTTTGTTCTTGAGGGACTTTTCCCACAAACGTTCCGTGTCTGTATGAGGCGTTGATTCTGCCTTCTAAACCTCTCAGCTTTTCGTTTTTCTGCTTTAACTTGTTTAAGTAATTTTTTATTTTGAATCATTAGCTTCTTCAGCTGCTTTTTGACAGCGGATTTTCTTTTTAATCCCTTGGGTTTGATTGGAGCCATCTCATTGGGGGAATGTGTTGGTGTACTGCATAAAAGAGGTACTAGGACTTCATTGACCTCTTCATGGTCAGAAGGTTGATCATCAGCCTGAGGTGGAGTTAGTTCAAGTATAGCCTTAATGGCCCTGTCCCTTGTCCTACATCTCCTTTTTGAGTTCTTCCATTTTTCTTGAAGCCGCTTTTTTGTTGCTGCTGACACAGACTTCACACTGAGGCTAACAATTTCTCCATTCACTCTTTTCTCCTGATATCTGCAGAAAAAAGGACAAAACCTTAAGCATTTCTGCCCATGTAATGAAACATTTTAGTCGTTTAATCATTCTTGGTGGCATGTTATATTTACTTTCTGCGTCTCTCTCAAGAAATCCTCTCTCCTCCTTGGATCTTCATTCAACCTCTCCCTGTACTTTCTTGTCCTATCCTTACTAGTCATCGTCTGCCTGTCTCTCATACCTTCCGCCTGGACCTCAAACTAAACAAATTGAAAACAGTAGAAATGTTTTACTTTCGGTGTACTCAAAAGGTTAGAAAACGTATTATATAAGTAGTCTAAATTAATTTTAAAATGCATCTATCTAGGCCTTATTTATAACCTACGTCCACTGGTGTGACAGCCATTTCCACTTGTGTGACGCTGACTTTACGTCACACTATAGGACAATGCTGTCACACCAGTGGACATTTTCAGTTACATTGTCAGTTTGCGGCCTAGCTGTATGCTAGAGAGCCTTCAATCCAAATTTACAGTGTAAGGTTTACATCATATTTAAATGTAAAATAATATAAATGTATTACAATGTTCATATCAACAATTTAATTAAGTCACACCAAAGGACAGCGTTATCGGTCCCATTTCTGACGTTGCAAAAAAATAGTAATATTATGATAAATATCTGAACCAAAACTCACCCTCTGTTCATTGCATGTGGTCCAGGGATGTCTTCTGGAAGTTTCCTGGATAAATAAGGCCCTCTCTCAATGATGGGTCCCCAAATGAATGCCTGTTCTATATTCAGAAAATGGTGTCACACTAGGTGGACATCTGTTTTGTGGACAAAATGTAATGCGTCATAAGCATTTGGATTTGGTACATGAATACTTAAAACCTATAGTTTCATAAATTAAACATTGCTATTATGTGTATAAAAGGTATTTAAAGTATTTTATTGTATTATTTTGTTTATTACAGTTGTTTGAAGATTAGCAATGTGACCCCGGACAGTCACACCAGTGGACAATGTTCATGTTTCAAACCAAATATTTAAATATTAGAAGTATAGAGCTCATGAATTACAGATGGATTGGTTATTGAAGATCAAGATGTTAATACAAATAGAGATTTTAATAAAACTGGTGATTTGGTGTGGATGAGGAGTCTGGACGCTAGAGTCTATTGAGGGATGTAGTGCTGATGTTTATTACCTGTGGAGGGCAGCAGCAGGCTTTAAATGCATTAAAGGTCCCATGTCTTGGCCATTTCTACTGATCATAATTCCATTGTTGAGGTCTACTAGACTATATTTACACTGTTCAATGTTCAAAAATCACATTGGTTTTCTCATACAGCATCTATGTATAGTATGTGTATTCACTCTCTGTCCTACACACCTTGTTGGAGCTCCTGCCCCCCCCCCTATGAGCATCTGATTGGTCAGCTCGCCCACTCTGTTCTGATTAGTTAACCACCCTTACAGCTGACCATCAGTGATTATGTTTTGCAATGGCATTTGTTAGCAATCAGAAAATGACACCATGACAAACAGATGAGAATGCTACGTGGGGTCTGGGTGTCGTGTTGGCGGGACATTGCGGGGTTCGCTGCTCGCCCTGTGGGGCTCGAGGAACGTGCAGTGTGAGGAGGTGGATTACTGGTGTCATTTCCTGGTTGCTGCGTGGGGTCTACAACGAGGCGTTCTGGGGCAGCATAGACACGTATTTTCTGTGTTAGAGTTTTACTCGCTACAGGGTGTACTTTGAGGGTTTGTGACTTTGCAGACCGTTTACATGCAGAAAAAGCTTCATAACACACAAGTGGATGGGTAATAACCAGAAAATAATATGATGGGACCTTTAAGGCTGCATGTTGAGTTTAAGGAAGAATAAGAATAGAAAGGAGAACAACAACAAGGTTGCGGTTGAATTGTCTAAAAATCAGCTATCGTCTTTTCCTAACCACTAATCCTTCACCTCTGTGTGAAACGTCACAGGGTTAAGGAGTAGTGGTAAGAACTCAAAAGGACTTAGGAAAACACGA
This sequence comes from Champsocephalus esox, assembly GCA_036324585.1. NCBI lineage: Eukaryota > Metazoa > Chordata > Actinopteri > Perciformes > Channichthyidae > Champsocephalus > Champsocephalus esox. The sequence goes on along the minus strand of CM070486.1, from coordinate 32,775,446 downwards.
CAAGGCTTCAAGAGAATCCGACTGCACTTACACTACTCAACGTATTTATCATGCGCCAGCAGACGTTATTAATATGCGTCTGCTGTGGGGAAACTACGGTTTTCAGTACAGCGAACTACTACATCTAGAGACTTTTCACCGTGCGCTATTGTGATGCTGTTCTATGGAGGCTTTATGAACGTGGATAACGGAGACAAATATATTCTTCATTAGGTTGGAACTGAAATTAAAAAGTAAAGTGAAACATTGTTGTCACCCTCCCCCTCCGGTAAATACGTATTGATCCACATACATTTGATTGTATGATAATATTTAAAAATATATACTAAAACTATTAAAACTTGTTATGCCTTAACATCTATCACTGTTTTTATGAAACACCAAACAGCTCAGTAAAGACTGTGAAATGTTGAATTTTACAAACAAAACACTTTAGCAAGTTACGGCAGAAGTTGTCAAATATAGAGTGGTGCAGGGATGACGTATTTACTCGGAAGTAAGATGCGCATGGGTTCCCTTGACAAAAAAACAATGGGATTTCTCCATAGGATTTTGGAAAATAGCTCGAAATATGGTCTGTGGAAACAAACCTGTTTGATAAATGCACGTTTTGTTCAGCCGGATAATATCCACATGTCTACCCTACTTTTATAACTTTCAAATCATAAATCTAATCGCAAAATGCTAACGTTATGCTATAAACGAACTACAGCAGGGATGCACGACTTCAACGTCACGCCAACTTAAGATCAATATTGAAAGAAATTAAAATCAATGTTTAAATGACGTGATTTAGATTAAACATACTATAAGCTTAAAACTGTTTTATTCTGAAAATACTTAATTTCTGGTTAGCACTAGCTTGTAGCTAACTGTCATTTTTGTTAGGAAAGGACATGCCTGAAAGACACGAAATGTTTTCCTTCTCTGAGGGTCAAGAAGAACATTAAAAGCTGATGTTATGAGATTTTAAGACCAGTACAGGATATTCACTAAGAAACTACTTTTATTGTGAAAACACAGTCAGCTGATCGAATACACTCCATCTGCTAATTATTTCTATTTGCCTCACTTTGAGCTTCACATCACCTGTGCCTTGTACAAGTTTGCAACGTGATAAATGGGGCCAATCTTCAGTCAGATGTAAATGTGTAATCCAACATTTTCAGTAAGAATAATGGACAAAAGGAGTACAAATACAATTTATTGAAATGTGAACCAAAACTTCATCAAATGTTTTAAATAAAAAGCACATATGGACAGAAGGTGTAAACCTATTAAATGTATAAGTGAACACATTTAGTCAAATAAAGTGACAGACTAGGCCTGTGCAGTTAGTATCAGCTTTGCCTAGCATGGGCTCCTCCATCAGGCCTGGTCCTCCTCGCTGAGGAAAGATCCTCAGTCCTCTCCAAACCAACAGACAGGTCATCCATCACACAGAGGTTTCTCCCTGAAGTCTCTGCAGCTCTCTGGACACCAGGCTGTCTCAATCCGTCCACACTGAGTATGAGAGGGGGAAAATGAAAATAATAAATGCTTTAGACAATAAGAAATATAAAGTTGATTGTTGCTCAGTTTTTTTAGATTGTCAATACTATTACTGTATAACTAATATCTCAGGTTAAGAGGCACATTCAAATAAAGATTGGTCTTTAAATACATGTTGTCTTTTGAATTGTTTGTTTAAATTCAAGGATCTAGAACTGGTACTAAGTTTTAATGATACAGTCTCGTTATTATGCTGTTTGGAGGAGGCCTCACAGGTAAGAGCACTAACTAGCTACCATCACATGTACCTTAGCTTGACTTAAATGTATTAAACGTATAATTAAGTGATATAAAAATATAAATAACTAATGTCATGTAAACATATTAATAATAGCTTGATTCCAGTGTTGAATTTAGCACAATTGCATACACACATTAAGGGATTTTAAGATTCTGAAGTATTATACTAAAAACTCACAAACTTAGATTATTATTTATAGTTTTGCTGAATAGTTTCATGTCCGCTTACCTTAGAAACGTAAAATGCCACGGCAGTGTGCAGATGGGGAGCATGTTAGCTTAGCTTGGTAGCTTCAGCTAGCTCTGGAACTTCCAGCTCGGTGGCAGCAGGTCCCGCTCGCTCGCCTCTTTGCCCTTATTTGGAGAAGGCGGGAGTTGAACTCTGAAGTCACTGTCGAGCCGTTAGTGGCCGACTCCGACCTACTAAGGGCTTCTCCACAACTCTGCAGAATCCTATGGGTGACGTCACGGACCCTACGTCCATTTATATATACAGTCTATGGTTTAAACGTCCTTGTCTTATGACATCTTTTGGATTAGGTAACTAACAAAGGTTAACTGTTCCCATACCCTCAGGCCTTCTTTGAACTTCCTTCCACCCGAAGTTAGCTCACAATAACATGAATGCATCTATTGATAACTGGAGGACCATTGTCTCTCACTGTGTAACTCACATCATCTCATGACTTCTTCAAATATCTGGAAACTGTAATCAAAGTATGTTATATTTGAGAAGGACACCCTTATGTAGAGTAGAGATGTAACTGTTCATTGCCTTTATTTTTATATAAATATGGTGTTAGTGCAAACATTGCACTATAACTTACAGTAATAACTATCAGATCTATCTGAAATAAATAAGTGGACTGAAACAAATGCCAATAACTGTATTGCATTGTTTTCTTATGCGCAATTACTTCATACTGTCTAATTCTCTTTTTCGTCCTGCATTTATTGTGCCCCCCTCAGAAAATAACTGGCCCCCCCAGTCAAATTGGTCTAGAACCGCCACTGCTGAAAGCCCAAAATGACTTTCTGAAAAATACTTTATCAACAGGTAATCATTCTACTCCAGGCAGAAATCACAGGCTGTACTGTACCTTACCTACTCACAAATAGCCAAAAAACCAAACACCTTTTGATTATAACACAAAAAGTGGAAGAAAATACCTAATCTACTTCTACTTAAAAAGGAGACATCATTTAAAAACCTCAGTATGCTTAAGAGGAAAACATCAATTTGTCCCATTCAAGTTTAACAGACATCATATATATCAGGTGCATAAAAATATATACCAGAAATACGCTGTATTAAATATTCTGCTATAACACGTTATTTTAATACTTCAAGTGCTATACATAAGGTCGCACAGGCTCGCAGAGTTCTTTATTGTGTTTCCTGGCACATGTCCCACGCAGACGATCAAAGAGGGATTTTACAGCATGGCAGGTATGTGATTATATCTTTACAGTGAATGTTGTTCCTATGACGTACACTGTTGTATAATAAATGCAGCCTACAATTTCATAGGGTGCTTGGCTGTATCAACTGCACACACGTGCCGATCTCTGCGTCCCTGGGAGATAATGAAGGCGACTATGTAAATCGCAAATCCATCCACAGCCTCATCATTCAGGTAAATCTTGCACATTCACGAACACACATTGAAGTCTGGGTGATTAAAGGAACTCCCATTTAAATATTCACACAGTACATGTTTCACACTTGGACTATCTTTATCTACAACATGGGCTCATTGCAAATGAACACTGATGCTACACTGACTATGATGCTCTTATTGTGGAAGTAGGCTTGTTAACCCCAAATGCTTTTGCAGGCCACATGTGACCACAGGTGTGTAATCACCAGCCTTGAGGCAAAGTGGCCTGGGTCAGGTCAGTTCATGACTCGAGGATCTTCGCAGAGTCTTCACTGTCTCACAAACTCGAGCAGGGTATGGCAACTGTACATTCTTATTGTTTTGTGCTTCTTAAACTGCCTTTTGTGTATACTTATGGAAATGTTCCTTTATCTGCAGGGCTCTTCAGTGGAGTGCTGCGGGGACAGGGGTTATGCCTGCCAACCATTCCTTATGACCCCGTATCCTGACCCTGGTGAAGGGCCACAAAAAAGTTTCAATGTGGCCCATGCCAAAACCAGGGTCAGGATCGAAATGACCTTCGGAATACTGAATAGTCTGTTGGAACTGTGGGGCAATACTGTATTTGATTCAAACCTATACTTGCTGCTTTAACATCGCCAATCCATCCAAAACTTGTTAAATGTGACTCATTGTGCTCCCAGCAGTCTTTCAAAAATACTTTTCGCAGGATGATTATCACAATGCCCCTGAAGGTTTACCCAATATGCCAACATTAACTTCACTCTTCTTATCCTTAAAGGCATTTCTCCCATTTCCACCTGTATTGCTGATACTGGAGATGTTATAAAAGCTCCACTACATATTCTCAGGGCCTGAGCTTGTAGGACATCCAGCTTTTTAAGGTTTGATTCTGCTGCTGCCATGAACGCTATACACCCATAATCGAATACAGGTCTCCTGAGTGCCCAATATATATTCAGAAGTGATGACCTACCTACTAATTATTCAATTGTAAACAAACACTGCTCGAAAATATCTCATTGGTCAGAGAGCTGTGGGCATAATGTTGCCTTTTGCAACATCCTACTTGTGTGAGATAGGCTTTTCTTGCTGCCATCAAAACGAAATACAGATCAAAGCTGAACATTGAGAATGAACTGAGAGTGGCAGTCTCAAAACAACAGCCCCGGTTTGAGAAGATCTGCAAGGGAAAGCAAGCACACACAAGTCATTGATAGGCTGTGTGGAATAGGAATGGTAAAGTGATGTGATCGTTTGCAACCTGCAGTAGAAATAATAGTTGACTGAAAACGTTTGGGAACCACTGTATTAACCTGTTTCAAGAGGTTGCTCATACAATTTTAATGATATAGGAGCAATGTTATGCCGTTTTGTAAAACAAATGACCTGCATCTTAGCCACTGACAGTTTGAATCCCCATTTATTTGTCCATTTCTCCACTTCAACTATTGAAGCTTGTATTTTCTTTCCAACATGTGCTACATTGCCCACAAAGCCCCATCATCTGCATACAAAGATTTTCTCATACTTGAATGAACTTGATTAAAAAGGTCATGTATCATTATATTGAACAGCAACGGACTACATACACTACCTTGCGGAGTACCATTTTCCACAGCATAAATACTTGAATATTCTGCACCTACTCTTACTTGTATTTGTCTGTCCAGTAAACAATTAATAACCCAATTATATGCTTTACCACCAATTCCCAATGATTTTAACTTGATTAGTAGTCCTTCCTTCCAGAGCATGTCATAAGCCTTTTCAATATCAAAGAAGACTGTATTCACTACTTCCTTGTTGGTCTGTGCTTTCCTGATATCTGAACTATGAACTTTCCTCAATGTTTGAGCTAGAAGTTCCGCCTTTCCTAAGTTTGTGACAGCCATTATGTCCCCTCTGCTCAAAACTGGCAACTCATAATTCCTTTGAATTCCCCCTATTCTCCTAATCATGCCCCAAACATCTGCAAGCTGTACTTCTCTTCCAATACAATTGCAATATTGCCTCCAAAAAGTGCGTTTTTGCATTCTTATTGTTCTCCTTACTATAGCCTGGGACCTTTTATACTGATTCAAAGCTTCCTGAGAATGGAGTTTTTTGAGTTGCCTGAATGCTTTATTTCAATCAATCAATCAATCAATCAATCAATCAATGTTTATTTATATAGCCCAATATCACAAATGTTACATTTGTCTCAGTGGTCTTCACAGTGTGTACAGAATATCAGTATGACAATATGACACCCTCTGTCCTTAGACCCTCACATCGTACAAGGAAAAACTTCCGAAGAAAACCCAGTTTAAAGGGAAAAATGGGAGAAACCTCAGGGAGAGCAACAGAGGAGGGATCCCTCTCCCAGGACGGACAGACGTGCAATAGATGCCGTGTGTAAATTGAAAAGATAATACATTTGCAACATAGGTAGTCCAAATGTTTGGAAATGCATGTGTGTATAATAGGAAGATGAATCCACGAGGATATCCATCCAGGACCGATGATCCAGGACCACAGCCACGACTCAAGATCCAGCGCTCGCGATCCAGGACACAAGACCGCAGGATCATCCATGACTCCGGATCCCAGCATATATAGACACCAAAAGGAAAGACATTTGGGGAAGCTGGGTTAATCGGAACATGAGAGTACACGGGTATAGACAGAGAGAAGGAAGAAGTAAGATGTCCCCCGACAAACTAAGCCTATATCAGCAAAACTAGGGGCTGAATCTAATCAGCCCTAACTATAAGCTTTATCAAAAAGGAAGGTCTTAAGCGCACTCTTAAAAACGGATAGGGTGTCTGCCGCCCGAACACAAACTGGAAGCTGATTCCACAAATGTGGAGCTTGATAAGAAAAGGCTCTGGCTCCCATTGTACTTTTAGAGACTCTAGGAACAACCAACAACCCTGCATTCTTGGAACGCAATGCCCTAGTAGGACAGTAGGGTATAATGAGTTCTTTAAGGTAAGATGGCGCCTGCCCATTAAGGGCTTTGTAGGCGAGAAGAAGAATTTTAAATTCTATCCTGTGTTCTATAGGGAGCCAGTGTAAGGCAGCCAGAGCAGGAGTAATGTGGTCCTTTTTCCTAACTCTGGTTAGTACACGAGCCGCAGCATTTTGAATCAGCTGAAGCGACTTGACTGACTTCTTGGTACTCCCTGATAGTAAAGAGTTCCAATAATCCAGCCTCGAAGTAACAAATGCATGGACTAGTTTCTCTGCATCGTTTTGAGGCAAGATATGCCTGATTTTTGCAATGTTACGAAGATGGAAGTAGGCGGTCCTTGAAATTGATTTTATGTGGGCGTTAAAGGATAAATCCTGATCAAATATAACACCAAGATTCCTTACAGTCTCACTGGAGGCCAAATTAATGCCATCCATAGTTAGTATATCTTTAGATAATTTGTTTCGTAGATTCTTCGGGCCAAGTACAATAACTTCAGTTTTGGTCGTGTTTAACATCAAACAGTTTAAGGTCATCCACGTTTAAGTCCTTAAGGCAGTCTTGAATTTTATTTAGATGATTAATTTCATCAGGCTTGATTGATAAATATAGTTGAGTATCATCCGCATAACAATGAAAGTTTACAGAATGATTCCTTATAATATTGCCTCACGGAAGCATATATAATGTGAACAAAATAGGTCCGAGCACTGAGCCCTGTGGCACTCCATGGCTAACTTTGGTTTGCGTGGAAGATTCATCGTTGACACGTACAAACTGAGAGCGTTCAGATAGATAGGACCTAAACCAGCCTAAAGCAGTTCCCTGTATGCCAACCAAGTGCTCTAGTCTTTGCAATAGGATATCATGGTTGATAGTATCAAATGCAGCACTGAGATCGAGCAAAACAAGAATAGAGACAAGTCCCTTGTCTGAGGCTATTAGAATATCATTTGTGACTTTAACCAGAGCTGTCTCTGTGCTATGATGTGTTCTAAAGCCAGACTGAAAATCTTCAAATAAATCATTGTTTTTTAAGTAATCACACAACTGTTTTGCGACCGCTTTCTCAAGAATTTTTGAGAGGAACGGAAGATTAGAAATCGGTCTATAGTTGGCTAAAACCTCTGGATCGAGGTTGTGCTTTTTAAGAAGCGGTTTTATCACTGCTACTTTGAATGATTGTGGAACATAGCCTGATAATAAAGACATATTCATAATATTTAATAAAGAAGTGCTAATTAATGGAAAAACTTCCTTCAACAGCTTAGTTGGAATTGGGTCTAACATGCACGTTGATGGTTTAGAAGAGAGAATCATTGAATGTAATTGTTCAAGGTTAATGGCTGAAAAGCATTCTAGTTTACTATCTCGTGTAATATTAGAACTTACGATTCCGGGAGCTGTTGATAACACTATACTGGTCGAAGGCAAGAGGTCATTAATTTTGTTTCTAAGAGTAACAATTTTATCGTTAAAAAAGCACATAAAATCATTACTACTGAGTGCTATGGGAATAGAAGGCTCAATGGAGTTGTGGCTCTCTGTCAGCCTGGCTACAGTGCTGAAAAGAAATCTTGCATTATTCTTATTCTCATCTATTAATGAAGAGTAGTATGCTGCTCTCGCTTTACGCAGTGCTTTCTTATATTCATTGAGAGTAATATGCCAAATTAAACGAGATTCTTCAAGCTTAGTGGAACGCCATATCCTTTCAAGTTGTCTAGACTTTTGCTTTATTTTGCGGGTTTCGGCATTATGCCATGGAGCTAATCTATGTTGCTTTATTTTCTTCTTTTTCAAAGGAGCAACAGAGTCTAATTTTATTCGCAGCGCATCTATAGCACTATCAACAACATGATCAATTTTGGGTGGTGTACATTTTGTATAAGTTTCCTCCCTTACATGCAGACATGCTATTGAGTTAAGTATTGGTGGAATCTATTTCTGTCTTTAATGGATTTGCTACATTCACCATTCCACCAGGGTACACTCTTGGTGCAGACCTGCTACAATGAAAAACCAAGGAACCTATATAGTGGATTGGCCAAACCAAGTTGAAACCAGGGGATAATTAATAGTCAAATCATACACAAAGGACACAACAAAACCCAAATCCCCCCTTTGACATGGAAGCAGGTGGTTTGTCCCAATTGGCTCCTTGCGGTATTTATGAGTCCTCAGCGCTCGGCCACGTCCTTTGCTGAACCAGGAAATAACCTCCCCCAATGGACATGGTAACTCAAGAGACAAAGAAAGTAATTAATACAAACAAATAGTTGTGTTGTGTAGAAGCTGCTGGGAGTCCCAGCAGCTTCTGAAGCCTTCCGAGTAAATCGCCAGAACGCCGACACCTCCTCATCTCCACCGCTCCCATGTTTTATTTTGTGTTGCCATAAGTTAGTCTCTCTGCGTTTCTGCGCTGGGCTAATGCTAATAATGCTAATTCGAGGATAATAAAATGGCGGCTTCACAAAACTTTTTGGGAGTTTTACGGGCGTGGTTTGCAATCCGCCCAGCCAATCATAAATATAGCTCTTTTCTCACAAAAGAGCCACTCGAAAGTCCCTGCTCTCTAGCAGGGACTTTCGAGGGGGTAAAAAGGTTCGCATGAACTCATTTTAGTCCCGGCTCTTTTTGGTGTGAACGCGATCATGAACTAAGTTCGCATGAACGTTTGTGGGAAAAGTACCGCAGTGTGAATGTGCCTAAAGCTTCTGTTGGCTAGATACCTGTGACGCCTGAAATCATTAAAAAAAAATATTTAGTGTCATTTATACAAAATACAAGTACATTTAGGTTTTTTTTATGGGTTCAAAGAACCGTTGATTTTGATAATAAAGTTCCGAGTTGATATCAAATGTGTCGTGAATATTCTGATTTCAAAAGCATAAGGTTGTGTGCGGACTTTGGTTGTCGTACACATGGGTGTGTTATGCCATTGCTGTTTGGTATATAATATAATAGTACATGTACAATGACTGAATGAAAGATTGCATAAAGCCATATACACCAGTATTTATTTCCATGAACAACATTAGCATTCGTTTTACAATTTCAGTCAAAACAAACAAACCACTCACTGCTCTAATTGCCTCAACTGTAGTCCACCATGTTCAGCTCTGTAAATATTCAATGCATTCTGCAGGGAGAACACATTTAGGCACAGAGGCTCCAATCCAGGATGGTCCACCATACAGGTTACAGAGTCCTCAAGTTCCTGCATCCGTCTTGACACCTAGTGTGATAAACATATATTGAATGACATGTGAAAAATGTATTCTCTAAACGGACAACTTAGTGAAGCTATCAAAAATGTTACCTGTGGTATCTCCATGCAGCACACATTCTCCGTACAGAAGGCATCGTGGCGCAATTTGCACATGTACACCTGTAGAAAGAAGTCAACAACTGAGCTTTTAAAAACACATGAAACTGCACACATTGCTGACAACTGAGGTGTTGTTGGAGTTATACTTTTTATCACCCTAAGTTATTGAACTTTCCAACGGTTGTTGCACGTTGTTGGAAGAAAAGGACTGTAAACTATTAATAAAAGCAATGAGGCCATTGTATATAGGCTATGCTGAAAATATGAATGTCTCCCTTTATAAATATATATATGTATCGCTGTTTTTGCGTTACAAGCTCTAAGTTAAAAGCTGTACACATTGCATTCTTGCTAATTAGCCAAAATATGAACGGAATAAGTAGCAAGCATCGTAACAGAGTAAAATAAATAGGGACAACAGCTTGTCAACTAACCATTCAGAAACGTCCTGCTGCAACCGAGATGTTTGCACCTCCACCAAAACCTCCGCTGCTTCAGGGTCAGTCTCTGGATCAAATTGATAATATGCTTGAACACATGCATTGCTCTGAGATGAAATGTTTATTCCACACTCGTAATCACAGCAAGCATGGTAACGTGACTCTCACCGGCTCATGCCCCGCTCTTCTGCAGGGGGGCGTGGTCAGCTGCTGCTCAGAATTTTCAAAGACAGGCTTGGAATAGAGCGAAAATGAGCGAAACGAGGCATGGCTAAAAAATGATCTGTTTGGTATTTTGAAAAATAAATGTATAAATATACCTTATATAGGTATGGTCATACACTATATCATTTAAATATATCATGATAGGTCTCCTTTAAAAAACAATGATTTATTTGAAGATTTTCAGTCTGGCTTTAGAACACATCATAGTACAGAGACAGCTCTGGTTAAAGTCACAAATGACATTCTAATAACCTCTGACAAGGGACTTGTCTCTATTCATGTTTTGCTCAATCTCAGTGCTGCATTTGATACTATTGACCATGACATCTTATTGCAAAGACTAGAGCACTTAGTTGGCATACAGGGAACTGCTTTAGATCATATCTATCTGAACGCTCTCAGTTTGTACGTGTCAACGATGAATCCTCCATGCGAACCAAAGTTAGCCATGGAGTGCCACAGGGCTCAGTGCTCGGACCTATTTTGTTCACATATGCTTCCGTTTTCATTGTTTGTTATGCGGATGATACTCAAACATATTTATCAATCAAGCCTGATGAAATTAATCATCTAAATAAAGTTCAAGACTGCCTCAAGGACTTAAAAACGTGGATGACCTTAAACTTGTTGTTGTTAAACACGACCAAAACTGAAGTTACTGTACTTGGCCCGAAGAATCTACGAAACAAATTATCTAAAGATATACTAACTATGGATGGCATTCATTTGGCCTCCAGTGAGACTGTAAGGAATCTTGGTGTTATATTTGATCAGGATTTATCCTTTAACGCCCACATAAAATCAATTTCAAGGACCGCCTACTTCCATCTACGTAACATTGCAAAAATCAGGCATATCTTGCCTCAAAATGATGCAGAGAAACTCGTCCATGCATTTGTTACTTCAAGGCTGGATTATTGTAACTCCTTATCAGGGTGTACCAAGAAGTCAGTCAAATAACTTCAGCTGATTCAAAATGCTGCAGCTCGTGTACTAACCAGAGTTAGGAAAAGGGACCACATTACTCCTGTTCTGGCTGCCTTACACTGGCTCCCTATAGAACACAGGATATCATTTAAAATTCTTCTTCTCGCCTACAAAGCCCTTTATGGGCATGCGCCATCTTACCTTAAAGAACTCATTATACCCTACTGTCCTACTAGGGCATTGCGTTCCAAGAATGCAGGGTTGTTGGTTGTTCCTAGAGTCTCTCGAAGTACAATGGGAGCCAGAGCCTTTTCTTATCAAGCTCCACATTTGTGATATCAGCTTTCAGTTTGTGTTCGGGCGGCAGACACCCTCTCCGTTTAAGACCTTCCTTTTTGATAAAGCTTATAGTTAGAGCTGATTAGATTCAGCCCCTAGTTTTGCTGATATAGGCTTAGTTTGTCGGGGGACATCTTACTTCTTCCTTCTTTCTGTCTATACCAGTGTACTCATGTTCCGATTAACCCAGCTTCCCAACATTTCTTTCTTTTTGGTGTCTATATACGCCGGGATCCGGAGTCATGGATGATCCTGTTGCTGCGGTCCTGTGCCCTGGATCTTGAGTCGTGGCTGTAGTCCTGGATCATAAGTCCTGGATGGATATCCTCGTGGATTCATCTTCCTATTATACACACATGCATATCCAAACATTTGGACTACCTTTGTTGCAAATGTATTATCTTTTCAATTTACACACATCATCTATTGCACGTCTGTCCGTCCTGGGAGAGGGATACCTCCTCTGTTGCTCTCCCTGAGGTTTCTCCCATTTTTCCCTTGAAACTGTGGGTTTTCTTCGGAAGTTTTTCCTTGTACGATGTGAGAGTCTAAGGACAGAGGGTGTCATATTGTCATACTGATATTCTGTACAAACTGTGAAGTCCACGGAGACAATATTGTGATATTGGGCTATATAAATAAACATTGATTGATTGATTCACCACACAGACACTCATGCAGTACAAAGACCTGTTTGATGATGAACTTGGAGTTCATCATCACTCAGTTGATCCTAGTGTACAACATGTGGTTAGACCTGCCCACCACATTCCTATTGCAATGCAAGACAGAGTTACAGCTGAACTTAACCGCATGCAAAACATAGGTGTCATTATACCAGTTACTGAGCCCACAGACTGGGTCTCATCTATGGTGGCAGCACACAAAAAAGACAAACAGGAAATAAGACTATCTATCCACAAGACCTCAACACAGCGCTGAAAATACCACATCACCGTATGAGAACAGTAGAAGAAATTGCAAAAGTGGTTTCTGTGTTAGATGCTAAAAACTTGACAAGAAATCCTCCATGTTGTCAACCTTCAGTACTCCATTTGAGCGATACAGATTCCTACGGATGCCCTTCGGCATTATCTCTGCTCGTGAGGTATTTCAACGCTCGATGGAACAGCTGTTTGCAGGTTACCCATGTTCAGTCATCGTTGACAACATGCTGCTCATCATCACAGCTGCTGCTCATCATCACAGCTGCTGCTCGTGCTCTGAAACTCACCTGAGGAACAGGTTACACACCGTCAGCGCTGAGACGTGATCCACCTTTGCTGAGTTCCGGATGAGAGCCACGTTCAACCTCATCCACCACAGCGGACCCGAGTTCCACTAAAGGCCCGCCGGGAAGGGTTTCAGGAGCCACTCCACACTGGGCGAATTACTTCTGGGATCCTACTTTTGCCCGCCGAGTGGATTTAGCACGAGAGGGAGCAACTCTTGCAGAGATAAAGAGTCGGAAGTGTGGTCCCGGGCTCTCCTCTCGCCGCCCTTCTCGCCGCTCCTCACACGCCGCTCCTCTTGCCGCTCCTCTTGCCGCTCCTCTCTCCGCTCCTCACACTGCGTATCGCCGCTCCTCTCCGCGCCTGTGCTACCGGCGGAGATGTAAAGTGGATTAAATAGCCGGTGTAACGCGGTGGGATTACCTTCTCTACTCTGCTGTGCTGCTACAGCTGAGGCCTGGTTCCACCTTGCTCCGGGAACAGCGTGGATACTGTTGTGCTGGACTGGGAGAATGGCGGGTGTCGTGTTTCTGCTGTGCCTTTTCTTGGCTGTGCTGGATAAGGAGAAGATCATTAGTCGTCCTGAACAATCTACTGGATTCGGGTATGTTCTGCCGCCCGCAGTGGACATCCCCTGTACAGTTTCGGAGGTGTTGCACAAACAATTGCTGGTTGCACTGTCGCGGACATTCATTTCGGAAAATGTTTGTCTTTCTCACATGCCTGCCACGATGGTCCTTCAGAATTGTTTTTTAAACTCTAATCTCACTTTCGCGAAGTTTGCTGGTGACTCTAGAACAGCTGACAATGTATGTGTGTTGATTAAGAGGAAAAGGTGCTTGGTATTTTTATTGTTGTTACTATCAGGAAATGTACAGCCAAATCCAGGTCCACCGATCAGTATTCGTCAAATAGCTACTCCTGCTGATTTTATATCTAGATCTGGGCTAGGTTTAATTCATTTAAATGTGCGTAGTCTGTTATCTAAATTCGATTTTGTCCGTATTTGGGCGAGTTCGACTGATGCTGATGTCATTGTCTTATCAGAAACGTGGCTAGATAAATCCATTTTGGCCTCTGACATTTACATAAATGGTTACAGTGTATATCGTACTGACCGGCCTAAAAAAGGTGGTGGCGTTGCCATTTATGTGAAAAATAAGTTGTGTGTAACTAATATGGTTTCCAAATCTGTTAGTAAACAGCTAGAATTTTTAGCCGTGAATATTGAGGTAACAAAGGGTCAACAGCTCATGGTGGTGGGCTGCTACAGGGCCCCTTCGGCTGTCAAGGACTCTTTATCGTCATTGGCAAAACTGTTATCACAACTTTCCTACAAGGAAATAGTGCTGCTTGGTGATTTCAATTGGGACTGGTTAACTTCTGTGTCAGAGGATTTTAAAAACCTGTGTACCTCATTGAATTTTACCCAGATTATAGACAGTCCTACTCGCCCAAATATTAAGTCCCCAAATAAATCCTCCTTAATTGATCTAATTTTAACAAATGTTCCACATAAATACTCATCTGTGGGAGTATTTGCTCATGATGTGAGTGACCACTGTGTTGTAGCCACAATTAGGGACACTAAGGTCCAAAAGGTTAAACCACGTATCATCACAAAGAGAGACAAAAAACACTTTGTGGAGCAGGGTTTTTTACATGATCTATTTGATTTTGATTGGGGTAGAATCAATTTGTGTGCTGATGTAGAAACTGAATGGTCTTATTTTTATCTTGGTTTTATGAAAATTATAGATAGACATGCACCTCTGCGTAAATTTAGAGTGAAGGGACGAAACAATCCCTGGTTTTCTGCTGAGCTGTCTAGTCTCCTTCATGAGAGAAATAATGCTTGGGCTAAGGCTAGGAAATCAGGCTCAGAGGTAGAATGGCTACGTTTTAGGCAGCTAAGAAATAGCTTCACATCTCAAATAAAAAGTGCTAAATCAAAGTATTCTTTGTCGGTTACCACAGAAAACCTGAATAATCCTAGGACATTTTGGAAAGCCATAAAATCGATTTCCACTGGTGATATCCCAAATGAGCTACCTCCGTGCCTTATGTTAGAAATTAAAATCAATGTTTTATGGCATAATGTACCTTAAACATACCGTCAGTTTAAATGCTATTTTATTCTGGAAAAACCCGGAAGTTCTCAATACTAAGCTTTTATTCTGAAAATCCGTCATGACGACATCCGGGACTACCGCCCATTAGTATCATTAAAGGGGCTATTGACGCCGTTAACATGTATTACATATAATGTGATGAAAGAGATAAGAAGGAGAAAAGGCATGTGGAAGTAAGCAATGAATGTAAAATGTCGAAATCCTCCGTTTAACGCGATATCGGACACAGGAGAACGAGGGGGGAAGTCCCCTGCGTCACTACAGCTCCCAGAGAGGAGGAGCGAACAGCGAGCAAGCGGGAAGGACGAATGCTTGTAAGCTCTCTTCTGCACGGCCACCAAGGGAGAGGGAGCTGCAGCCTTACTCTCCTGTTCGGACAATATTCTGTTTGTGACATTATCACGCTTTTTATTAATTAAAGTACCAATTTGAACCTTCTCAGAGACTCCATTTAGTCTCCTTTTAAACTTCTGTCCTGGACGCTAGAATAATCACACACAGATAACACTTACCACAGCATCTGGCACTATATCAGACAGGGCTACTATGCTAAATTGCTTTAATGAGCATTTTGTGTCTTGTGGCTCTCTGTTTGGCTGTGTGGCTCCTGTGAACGCTCCAATCCTTGACTCTGAACAATGTGGTCTGGAAAACCCTTTCAGTTTTATTCCTTTAACTATTGGTATTGTTCATGAAGCATTATCCAAGTTAGATCCTAGGAAACCGGCTGGCCCGGACAACGTAGAACCTTTCTTTTTAAAGATAGCTGCAGATTTTATTGCTCCACCTCTTACTTCTCTTTTTAACCTCTCCCTCAGCAGGAACACAATTCCAAAAGTATGGAAGTCTGCTTATGTCTTGCCTTTACTGAAAGGAGGGGAGGCAACTATTTTAAATAACTATAGGCCAATCTCTAAATTGTCAGTTCTGGCTAAGGTGCTCGAACGCTTAGTGAGTGAACAAGTAAAGGAGTTTTTATGTATAAATGATATCCTGTCTAAACATCAGTCAGGATTCAGAAAGAAACACAGCACCATCACTGCGACAATGAAAGTGGTAAATGACATTACTACTATTTTAGATAATAAGCAGAGTTGTGCAGCTCTGCATTTGACACCGTTGATCATCGCATTTTAAAGCAGAGGCTACTCAGTATTGGCATATCCAGCAATGCAGTGGGGTGGTTTGTGAATTACCTCTCTGAAAGGTCCCAATGTGTTCATTTTGATGGACTGTCTTCTGAATGGTTAAACATTTCTAATGGTGTACCACAAGGTTCTGTTTTAGGACCACTTTTATTCTCCATATATATTAACAGCGTAGGTGATAATGTGGATGAAGCTACTTTACATTTTTATGCGGATGATACTGTGATGTATTGTGCAGGTCCCTCCATTAAAGAGGCTGTTGTTAAATCACAAGCTGTTTTAACACTATTCAGACTCAGCTCCCTGAATTAAAGCTTCTTTTAAATGTGGATAAAACATAGGTAATGCTCTTTTCAAAAGCTAAAAAGACACCAGAGCCTGTTTTAGATATTTTAACTACGCAAGGAACAAAACTTGAAGTTGTTGCCTGTTACAAATACCTTGGTATCTGGCTTGATGATTGTCTCTCTTTTAAACTTCATGTCAATAACCTGCTTAAAAAACTGAGGGTTAGGCTAGGTTTCTTTTTCAGAGACAAGTCCTGTTTCTCGCTTGAGGCCAGGAAAAGGCTCTGTGACCTTTTTACCTGTGCTGGACTTATATGAATGCACCTGCCAATTACCTGAGCAAATTGGATGCTGCGTATCACAGTGCTCTGAGATTTGTCACAAATTGTAAAGCGCTTACACATCACTGTACACTGTATACCAAGGCAGGTTTACCATCACTCTCTGTACGGAGGCTCAGTCATTGGTACACGTTTATCTATAAAGCTTTGTTGGGTAAACTCCCGTATTATATCTGCTCTCTGATAACACAGAGAGTTGCAAGCAGCTATTGTCTGAGGTCACATGATGTAGTCTTGTTAGATGTGCCAAGAGCAAGGACTGTCTTAGGTAAGACAGCTTTTATGTGCGCAGCTCCACTTGCTTGGAACAATCTTCAGCAAGAATTGAAACTGAGCAATCTCATTCCTCTGCATGTTTTTAAAGCTAGGCTAAATGAAATGCTTGCTGATACAATGGGCACTTGTAAATGTCTATAACTATGTATCCTGTAAATATAATGTATAATGTCCTTTATTGTTTCATGTGGAACCTATATGCTGCAGGTCTCCCTTGAAAAAGAGATCTATGATCTCAATGGGACCAATCTGGTTAAATAAAGGTTTGAAATGAAAACATCATCATTGGTGGCCGTGGAGTAGCTGAGCATGATGCCAACCTCAAGAAGGTGCTGGAACGAGTGAGAGAAGTCAACCTCAAGCGGAATCCAGAGAAGTGCACGTTTCGCCTGGATCATGTAGGGCAGGGGTCGGCAACAGGCGGACCGCGGTCCGGACCCAGACGCCGACCTATACGGACCCGGACCTATAATCAATACATTAATAGGGGATTTCAATTTTGACGGGGCGATTCTATTTTAACTGCCGCCGACAGGGGGCGAAAGAAACGAGTGAGCGATACAGGGAGAGAAACACAGAAGAAGAGATGATAGCGTGGCAGAGAGAAGAGGAGAGGACAGTGAGTGAAGAGAATAATTAGCGATACAGGGAGAGAAGACCTAGAGGAGCGTGAACAGGCGTGTTAGCGGCAGACAGGGAGAGACAAATAATTACACATGGCGCTCTCCATGAAGAGGAAAGTGGACAGTGAGAACAGAGCTTTTAACCCTGAGTGGACTCATTCATGTTCATCCTGCCCACTGGGAGCACAGAACCAGTGTCTCATTTGTTCAGAGACCGTGGCGCTCATTAAAAGTGCCAAAACGCCACTATGAGACAAAACACAAAAGTGTTTGACCAAACATTCCCTCTCAAGTCAGAACTGAGGTCACAAAAAATAAGCGGTCTCAGAGCCCAATATGATCAGTCGACCAGGATCCAAATTAAAACTAAATATCGTTCCAAGGCAGGCTAACCGAGGTTAACCAATAAGCACCCTGACACAATTTCAGCCCAGATTTACAAACTCCTGGCAGGACAAGCTCCAGCTCAATTCTCGCACTGAATTAAAAAAAAAGTGAGTGAGGGACTGCAATATAAGAGGGAAAGAAAGAGAAACTTTAAAACTGTTCAATTGTTATGATGTGTAAAGACTGATGTTGTTCTATAATCGTCTGAAACTGTTAAGTCATGATGTGAAACGGTTAACAAAGAAATAGGGAAACTCAAGCTGCTGCTACACTTTATTTTATTTATCTAAAATTAAGCACTTTTAAGATGCACATATTTTCAAAAGCTCTATTTTATTTGTAAATGCAGCCCAGAGAGGAACATTACACATATCCACAGTGTTTACTGTATATCTGTATAGTTCAATGTTAATTGACAATAAATATTGTTGTTTTTGAATTGTACTTTCTTATTTGATTGGCAGTCAGTTTGTTGATTACAAGCAGACGTTGATAAAGCTACAGCTACTTCAATATATATCACACTAATTCATGAAAGCAAGTTAGATATTTTGATGTTCCGGACCTTTGCATGGGGAGATGTTCCCTAACTGGACCTAGTTGAATTGTAGTTGAATACCCCTGATGTAAGTCACATTTTCACAAGTGAAGGCCTAAAGGCAGACCCTTCCAGGACTGATGCAATCATTAACATGCCAGTCCCCACAGACGTTGCCTCACTACAGCTACCTCGGCAAGTTCATACCGAACTTCAGTGACATCACAGTACCACTGAGAAAACTCAGAACCGAGCCGGTCGGCACCAGCCCGCTGATGACCGGCCGTTAATACTTATAATACTTATACTTATACTTTTTGATTACTGACACAATGTACTTGGTCATCGTTGTTTCTTCAACCTCCAATCTAACCTTACACACTTACTATTTTCCCTGAAAACCTGTTCCTTTTTGTACACAATATACTTTGTGATCGTTGTTTCTTCAACGTCTGCTAACTCTTTCTCTAAATCCTTCAGCGTTTGAAAGATTGTATGCGTTGGCATCAAGCCCCCAGGAAGTGCGCCGGACTCTGAGGAAAAAAATATGTTGTGTCCAAACGGCGGTACTACAATTTCCGTATCAGTCCGTGACGTCACTGGGCCCAGAAAGACTTTTTCCCATTGACTAACATGGGGAAAGAGACGTCTGTAAATCAGCGGATTTAAAAAAAACAACTAAATAGACTACCCAGTATGAACTATTGCAGGGGTCGGCAACAGGCGGACCACGGTCCGGGTCCGGAC
This sequence comes from Champsocephalus esox, assembly GCA_036324585.1. NCBI lineage: Eukaryota > Metazoa > Chordata > Actinopteri > Perciformes > Channichthyidae > Champsocephalus > Champsocephalus esox. The sequence goes on along the minus strand of CM070486.1, from coordinate 32,756,104 downwards.
CCAGACGCCGACCTATACGGACCCGGAGCTATTATCAATTCATTAATAGGGGATTTTTCGGCGCCTCCCGCTTTTTTAACGCTGATTTGGGTGACTTGTGTAATTCGTGGAGAACCGAAGAGTTTTCGTTTTGGGGGTCGGGGGGGAGGGAGTCAGTCCGACAGACGGACAACTTCTCACTTCAAAAAAGAAGAAGAAATCTAGACCGCAAAAATAATTAAACAAGCGAGTACCTATTTTTCCTGGCCAAGGACAGGTTCATGAACGCAACACGAGCGTAACGTGTCTTCACGTGGTATATAGAGACTTCTCAATACTCAAATTTCCCCTCCTCGACTCCTCGGTCCTCCGGTAGTGACCCGGAAATGGATTTCAGCGCGCCATTTTGAAGGACGTCTCATTTCTCTAAATGCACACCGAGGACCGAGGATCGAGCGCCGAGGAGGCTCTCTGGAGGAGCTATAACCGAGGATACACTGATGGTTCCTCCACGGCTCCTCCGCGGATGCATTTCCGGGAACGGTGGAGGCGTGACGCACGGCCGGACTTATCTCAGCCAATGACAGCTCTGCATGCAACCCCTGGATATTATTTTAGAAACTGCTCTCATCGCAACGCGATGTTTACAGAGAGAACGGCTGTGAGGTCCTGCAGAAAGCAGAGCAGTGTGTAAAATATATATCACTCAGTATAACAGGCCTACTCTCTTTATTTGCTTTAGTTTAGTAGATATCTACAAAGAGTCGATATTTTTCTAAAACCATTTAGTGCTTCACATAATAAAATACACAACGGCTGTAGTCTGATTATGCTTTAGGAGCTGTAGGTGTGTGTGGTACAGTGTGTAGGTGTGTGTGTGGTACAGTGTGTAGGTGTGTGTGGTAGGTTACAGTGTGTAGGTGCGTGTTGTACAGTGTGTCGGTGTGTGTTGTACAGTGCGCAGATGCGGCGGACAGACAGGTCTCAGTTGGTTTGGTGTCCTCTGCTTACTTGTAATACTTGCAAATACAATTTATGGCCTGTAATTTCAATTCCCCATTTCAGCGACCAGAGAGAGAGAGATATATCCAGTCTCTGATTGTGTTACGTTATTATGAGAGTGCTCTCATACTTTAAATTGCATATATTTATATAAATATATTTGTGTGTGTCCGCATCTGTAGCCTGCTATTGCCTCATTATACCGCACTCTCAATGAATTCAAAGTAAATATGTGGGGGAACGATGTTCAGCTGATCTAACAGAGATTATAAAATATGACAAAACACTCGACAGCTGATGCAGCTTTTGCCACGTAATAATGAACGGACGTCGCTTTAATATGACCGCTCAGAGGAGAGGAGTCCTCATTTCTTTAAACGTCTGCTGCTTCCCCTCCTCTCTCCTCGGTTCCCCTCCTCGGTCCTCCGCTCGCATCTCCTGTGGGCGGGTCTAAGAATCGAGGAGGGGAGTCGAGGAGGGGAAATTTGAGTATTGAGAAGCCTCTTATGTCTCGTCTGAAAGGAGTGCTGAGCACCGGAACGCCGCTCCAGCCCTTCAAATATTGCAGTACCCATAAGGAGCCGTACACATGCCGCAGTGTTTGCGTGGCTGTGTCTTTAGTTGTAAGCACAGTGGCGATCTGTTGTTATTAGCATCTGGGTAGCTAGTTATGCTAACGAATTTAAAGAGCTTTTCTACAACCAGGTGGAAGAGAGCTCTCTCCTGAGAGGCTCAGAGAACCTCAGCTCAGTGAGGTTAAGGCACACCTTGATATGATCATTATAGTTATTAATGAGACTACATGAAAAACAGGTATAAAATACTATATGACAGCAACACAAAAGTTGTTAAAAATAACAAGAATAGAGTTTAAAAGGGGAGTGATTTGTAAAATATCCAAAAAGGAAAATATGCTACAGTTCTGTTTCATATGGGTGTTGAGAGATGTATCCATAGATCTCTTAATGTTGCTCTCAAAGTGCACCAGATTGATGCATTTAACTTCAATATTTAAACATTACACATATCCACAGTATTTAAGTAATGTTAATTGACAATAAATATTGTTTTTTTTTAATTGTACTTTCTTTATTTGATTTGGCAGTCAGTTGTTGATTACATGCAGACGTTGATAAAGCTACAGTCACTTCAATATATATCACACTAATTCATGAAGCAACTTAGACATTTTGATGTTCAGGACCTTTGCATGGGGAGATTTTCTCTAACTGGACCTCGTTGAATTTTAGTTGAAGACCCCTGCTCTACGGCGTCGGCGTATGAGCATTTAAAAGAGTTTTACGTTAAAGTCAGTACTGACTCAGACGGAAAAATCAAACGTTTGCCTGTAAACTGTGTCCGCCCGGTTTGAAAAAGCAAGTCCCGTACATCGACGACGTCGACAACAAACCTTAAACGGCACATTGAGAATAAGCACACGACTAGCCTTTCACGGTATGTGCGAGTGGCGAATAAAAAAGAGAGCCAAAACAGATCCACTACCACCCAAATCCCATTAACATCGTACAGGAAACAAATTATAGCTCGCAGCAACGTATTGAAAAAAGAACTATAAACTATAAATTAGTTCATTTTTGAAAACCATGAACTTTCGTTCAAAATTTTGAATTATGAACTATGAACTGAACTAGTTCATTTTAAAATGTGTGAACTGTGAACTGAACTAGTTCATGTAGAAAGTGAACTTTCCCAACACTGTCTACAGCAGTAACATGCAACATACACATGAATGCAGCAGCAATATTAATAGAGAAACATCAGACATACTAGTAACACTGAAAGGGAACATTTTATTGCACCAGGAGCTATCTTGGGACTTTTACTGCAACAACGTTGACTTGCCTGTGAATAAAAAATAATAGTGTTGGTGATCTACAGTGTTGTCATTCTTGTTTGAACAGCAAGACCGCTAACACCCTATTTCAACAATCACACTCCCTGTAATTGACATCATTAATAGATAGTTTAGCTTCTCACCATCATTTGATGTGGCCCACTGATGTTAACGATCGTAACTGAAAGGCTGCCTGCCAAACGTAAACATTCAGCCACGTGACTTGCAAACTCTCGCGAGAGTTTTACACAAGACGGATCCTTTCTAGCCATAACCCTATGACAGGGGAAATGGCGGCCCTCGGATTAATTTATAAACAACGTAATTAATAATAATTGTAGTACTGATACCTGATCCTAGTTATGTCGCGATCTGCGTACATGATTTCGTTCAGCAGCCAGATACCGCAAAATAATCGCGTTTGTGTGTATTGTGTTTGTTTCCCGGGGAAACCCTCACAAGAAACACCGGCTGATGTTATGCCTGCTGTGACGTTAAGTTGCCGCTTGTAATTATGCCTTTAAAAGCTTACAAGTTGTTTTTATCATCTGAATTTGGCGAAACAAGTTTAATATTCTAAAAACCAAGACTTTGTTTATTTGAAATCAGATGAAAACAAACTGTCACAGACACTTCCGTGTCATCTATGATTACTACGCTTTTCATTCATAATTTCAGCGGGAGGGAGGGGAGCGGCGCTGAGGAACAGCAGAGTGCGGGCTGACGGGTGTCTGTGTGGACATTCCCCTTATTGTGGAATAAGGGGAATGCAGAGACTGGCTACAAGTGTTTTACGTGCAAGTTAGACAACTAATGTCTGGGTTAGTGTTCATGACTTCATGTTTATGTCATCTCATGGTTAATCTCAATACACAAACATTTTCCGTGCTTTCCAATAGTTTAAAATAGTTGTATTCCACTGTTTAATAACCTGTTCAATACAAACATGCCACTTGCAAAAATTAAATAACATTTCTGTGAACTGATATTTGTTTAGTGACGTTATTAGGATGTTCCCTGAAAGATTGCAAAATGTCAATGAGATGTCAGATTTAGTATATGTGTTAATAATTACATACACAACATGGAATTTGTGTGTGTGTGTTCCAAGTGAATCTGCAGCCCCCTGGTGGCCAGTATATCAATTATGTGGCCCCCACCACCATCAGAGTTGCCCATCCCTGCTCGATGAGCACACATACGGGTACTTCTGCTCTGACAGCCAGGTATGACGGGTAATCTGTGACGTTTTGCTCTCGAAAATCTCAGGCCATTTTGTTCTCATGCGCCAATGAGCAGCCATAGGAAATAACGAGACCGCGCCACCCACGCTGTATCCAGTTGTTATTATACATCCATGGCACATTTCAATTAAAAACAAAGTCTTGGCTTTCAGAATTATTAAATATTATCGCCAAATTTAGTTGATAAATACCGCATTGTAGCTTGTAAAATGTTGTAAACACATGACAAAAACAGAATTCTTAATCCCACCGCTTGTCCACTACAATATTGTTATTCTACGCACGCTTTACTTGGGGATTGGTGCCAAAAGTGTGAAAGAACTGCTGCAAAGATAGAGCATTCAAGGTACCCTACATTTAAACAAGCAGTCTTTCACACTTATATTTACTGACTAAGCAAATAAAAAGGTTTTTTTTGTTGAATCTTTTGTTCATTTTTAAAAATCACCTTGAATTCTTGTAAAGAAACATGTTAATTATTGTATTAAAGTGTTTAACAATATTTCAAATGTATATACACTCAACGGTATATTAACGGTATATTCCAAATGTGTAGATGTACGTTGTAATCGTCACCATTCATACAATGCTTTGGCTATACGGGATGTTGTTATGCTCAAGCCAATACAGCAAGTTGAATGTGAGAGACAGACAGAGAGAAAGGGACCCGCATTAGCTGGGACACTTGAATGAATTTGAAGAATAGGTCACAATACTTGGCTCTGACTGGCAGACATTTTCCAGCTTCTCTGATTCAAACGATGCAAACCTGCCTGATTGGAGGGATTCAAAAACGTGTTAAAACAGATCGCCCAAACAAAACCAAGTCCAGTGGTGTAAGCTTTACTGCTACTGAACGGCTAAAACGGAGCCTATTAGAAAAAAAATTCTAAGCGTCAAAGATGCAATCTTTGAATGTGTTGTCAACTCTGTCACAAGACATGAGTATGAGGTGATTTGGTCTTCCGAGTTCTTCCTTCCCTTCATATCAGTATTATGTTTCACAGTGATTTTGTAGGAAAGCAAATTATCTACAGAGAATAATAACATTCAGTTACATTTGTTTTTCTATTGTCAATATGTCGCAAGCTTGTTGACCAACATCCAAAATGGACTAAAGCCATTAAATATTGATCATACATTTTAACTATAGTGTTTGACTTTGGTTAAGTTTGAAAATTGTCCACAGATAAATAAATACAATTATTCTCTTGGGAAGATACTCAATCTAACCCCTAGATTCCACCGGGTCCATCTGCGTCACATTAGGACGGTACGACGCGTACGGACGCGTTACGGACGCGTTACGGACGCGTTACGGCTGCGTCGCGGCGTTCGCCAAGATCGCGGCCACTCTAGTCAATGGGTGCGTTGCGGCTCAGAAGCGTCCCTGAAGCGTGCCAGAAGCGTCTCGGTGCTGGGCTCCGCTCAAAATAGGATTCAAGTCTATTTTTCGACGCGAGGCATTGCAGAGACGCCGGGCAGGAAGTGGACCGGTCAGAGCATCCGGCCCATCCCCAAAATAAACTCATTTTTGCCCATCCCTCCGTAGTCTTTCAAGTAGGAGGAGAAATGCCAGCGTTCTCCTCCGGTTTACAGGCACTGTGTAAATTATATTTATAGAATAATTATGATGATGAATGCATTTCTTTACCACTAAAATACAGCAACACATCTTTGATTCATGTCGTTTATAACTGGAATATTACAATTATTATTAACGTTGTCTGTACAAAGTAGCCTTTGCAGGAAATGTGCCCAAATCAACAAAAAATGCGAGCCGGCAGGCAAGACGCTCCGCTTCTGAAATGCTTCTGAAATGCTTCTAACACGCCCGGTAGACGGACCCGGTGGAATCGAGGGGTAAGAGTTATCTGAAATGAAGGTACCTTAAAAGTACATTGCAAAGCCAATCTCTTGTCAAATGATTGCCATGCTATTATGTGGCACAACACAACATGGAATGAGAAAATAAAAATGTATTGCATTAAAACAAAATAAAGATTTTTTTTAAATCTAATGTGTTTGTCCAAAAAACACTGCGACCTGCCTCTGTATCTCCACTATGATGGCCTATACATAGGTATGTCGTCCAAACTATTTTTTTTTACTTTCAACTACAATAAAATGTATTAAAAAAAACAAATTTTAAAAAGTGAAATATTGGGTTTGGTACTATCCTCTCCACATATAAAACAGCTCTATTCAAATTCCTCTTATGGAGCGCAGGCAGCGACGGTGTGTGTGTGTAACACCAATCAGTGTTACATTGATTGTGATTTGTTACAGCAGAGTACATGTTCCACAGTAAAATCACTGTACGGTCATGTGATCTCGTGAGGCACACCTGCCCCACACATGTAAGTATATACAGACACAAAAGTAACCCACCCCTCCTTCCCTCAAACACACACACACACACACACACCATGTATACATCACTTCAGGGGACATTACATTGACTTACATGCATTTCCTGGAGACTTATCCTAACCTTAACCATAACCAACACATGCCTAACCCTAAACCTAACCAAGTCTTCACCCTAAAATGAATGATTCCCCTCATGGGGACCTCCAATTTGTCCCCATAAGGGAGGCGAGTCCCCACACGTAACTGTGTAAACAGATTTAGGTCCCCACAAGTATAGTAATCCTAGGCCACACACACGTGCACACACACACACACACACACACACACACACACACACACACACACACACACACACACAGAGCGTCTGACCCGGGGATCAAGGTGCAGTGACTCTGAGGGTTGTCTAACTGGGCCCCTTGAAACTCTTGCCTTGCATTCCAGCGCCCAGAGGAGGGGTGGGGGGGGGCTGCAGCCAGGCATATTACCAGAGAGCGAGAGAAAACAGAGAGAGAGAGAGAAAAGAGGGGGGAGAAAGAAGCTGGAAGGTATTATGCACTGTTTCCTCGGCTTTCTACAAGGTCCCTCTTGTTCCCTCCCACTCCTACGACAGAAAGGGGAACGCTCAAAACTTGAACCTGCTCTCCAGACGCCTCGGCCTTCCTCACCAGCTCACTTTGTGTCGTTCCTTCTCTACGCTCCTCTCCCCCCGTCCCTCTCCCTTCCTCTCTGGGCTGTGTGTAAGAGGATCACTTTGTTTCCGTTGTCTTTTTTCCGCGGTGCTGCAGAACACTCGTAGAGGAGAGGATTGGATTTGAGGAGATACTGACGGGGGTGCACAGCTGCAACAGTCCCCTCCATCTCTACACTTGGTCTAATGCACCCCCCCCTCTCTTCTCCTTCTCTCCGACTCTCCCTCTGTTGCACTCTTTCTGCCTCTCTGGGCGGGGGGTGCCATATGGGAGCTCTGAAAAATGGAAGTGGATCAGAGATAGAAGAGAGGAATCTTTCATTCTCGGTCTCGGATAACGGGCTCGACGTGGTAAGTGCTTCTCTCTTTCTCTCACTCAACACTTTCTGGAAGTTCTCTCCTCTACCAAGAATCTCTCTGTATGCCTGGGTTCCCGCTCCGTTGATTCCTCATTGCTTTTGATTCATGCAGTTACCTTTTTTGAGTTTTATTGTTTAATTGGCAGTTATTCAAGGGGAAAACATTTTCCTTCACTTCATATGTTTCATTGCTACAACATATTTGCAAGCTGTGACAAAAGGGGCTCTATGCATTTGATTTTGCTCAAATTGTTAAGGGTCAAGGTAGAGCGAGATGGAGTGGGGGAGGGGAATTTGGAGGGGTCAAAGAGAATGGCACTTGGCCCAGGCAGCACAAAGGCTCCGAAACTTTACTAGTATGACATTGTCACTGCGGAAAATGTTCCTTGGAACTACTTGTCCAAGCTTTGAGCTTTGTTGTAAAGATCATTTATTTAGGACATGAAATTCATCATTTGCTCGGCGGTCTCACTTTTTCACATGGTTGTGATTTTAAAGTTTTGTTTGAGTGCAGTTTCTGAGACATTACAAATGTTGACTCACCCATACCATCTGACAAAGCTGTTAAGAACTTTGAATGCCAAATTTTATTTGAACCTAATTTATTTCGAGAAATGGCACACATAGAGGTGAACACTGACTTTCAAAGATGAGAAATGCATTGCTCACGTATTCTGTTATCTGTGGAATATGTTCCATATTATATATATATTTCCTCAGGACACGTTTCACTGCTTCATGAATGTAAAGGATAGCGGCTTTAAAAAGTTACTTGTTGCAGATTATTAGCTGTAGGTTCATCTCCATAGAAACAGGTCTCTGTGGTTTTCTGATTCGCCTTATATGATAAATGTACTCTTTACCTCTTTAGCACTGGACTCGCATACAACCATTAAAGTTTGTTTTACAGTAATGTTGATGAGGAATTATTGCAATTAACATTCCCCATACATTTTTATTTCATTCAATTTTAAAGACTTAATGGGATTGAATACCTTTTTTACTAGGCTCTAGTCTAGGTTTGTGCACAAAGAATCATTCCCTAAGATACAACTGTTTAAACAACCAACCAGTCTTATCCTCTACCTCACAAAAATCTTTAATATAAAATGTATAAATTGAAATACACTTGCAGGCTTAATTCTAAGAAATAATTAATAGTCTTCTCTCCTCATAGTATTTGTTCTCTTTTTAGGAAGCTTTGAACTTGAGAGTTTTGATTTATGCGTCTTCCCTCGGTGGTTCTTTAGCGGTTTAAGGTTTTGACCTAACTCTCAGGACTCTTCAAATCAGATCCCGTCCCTCTGACCGGCCCTTTCTGTGCCTCCCTCAGTCCCTCTGTTCATTAGACATAGTACTGACATGGGAATGAAGTGTCCTCACTGGCCTCAATATACTTTTTTTCTTCTGTTAAAGGCAGCAATAGATGCAAAAATGGTTGAGGTTAGTTTTGGCTGTTTGAATTCATTGTTAGTCTGCTCTCTGTGTACCATAATTAATTTCACTAGTATGTACAGGAAGCTTCTGGATTTCAGTCTATCCTGAAATACACTCAAACTCTGTCTGCAGCTGAATCTAGTTCTTTAATTTGGGCATGTGGGTCACAAGCTAATGAAGCAGCACTGCATACCTTCCTAATGAGAACTAGTGAAGTCACTGTCAAAGAGCTGCAGTCTTGGCTCCTGCCACAGATATATGACATGATGAATTATAAAAGCATACATTGCTTGCATGGAAAATAATATTTTTGGATTACTGTTTGTTGATAAAAAGTTTCAAATAGTTTCTCTCGCAACATTTGAACAGTTATAAAGAATCAAAATGAAATCAGGAACATTTCTGTGTTCACTGCCATCCCAAAGCTTTCTGCCAAGTAACCGTGTTTTTAGAGAATTACATGTTTTGTTGTGTGCATTGCTTATATACTCTATATTTCATTTTGAGGGACATTCATCAGTTACATTTTTCTAAAATATAATGAACAATGTGAGAGCCTTACTAACGTATACATTTAGGTGCAGTATAACTGCCTAAATAAAATGACTGGATTATTTCATTCGAGGATGTATTTTAGGATTTTAATAATAATGGTCATCCAGTGTATGTCTAAATATCATCTTAGTTTTTGGTTTTCCTTTATGCAAATGAATACATGTTGCAAGATAACCTGCCTGACCTCTTCGCTTATTTTAGCCTCTCCCTCATGCCTCCTCTGGTTATAAATTAGCCTGGTTGCTGTTTGCAAGCAGTGCAAGGAAAAGCTCACTTATGGCGCATTTCCACTACAGCGCGGTTTAAGCGTGCCGTTCCCGGCCCGTTTTTGGTTGCGTTTCCACTAGGCGTAGTTCCGGCTAGAGGGTACTTTTTCACAGTTTTTCTGGCTCTCCAAAATCGAGGTTCTTTCCGGGCCAACAACCGGGCTGAGTATGCTAAACTACTGAGAGAATCGCAGGCAACTACAACAAAATGAACATATTTGACCATTTCAAAATGATGCCGAAGTAACAACATACTGATACCGGTGAGTGAATTAATGTTTTGACAAGTCTGCAGACAGACGGCAGGCGAAAAACCTTTTTAAGATGCGTGTTTTCTGAATGGAGATCGGCTAAGCTAACGTTGTATATGCTCCGACCGTCCGCACTCACAACAACGGCCTACAGACATAAATAAACCAGCGACTGTATTCACCATGACACAGACAGTATGGGGTTTGTACTTGTTTAACTTTTGTCTAGTTTCTGAACAGATATGAGGAGCTGTGAGCTCTGAGGGCTAACAGCTAACTGCTGGTTTTGTGTTTCGCATTGAAGATGACGCCACGGCTCCGCCTACACTGCGTTACTATAGTTACTTCCTCAGTTCCTAAACTGTAATGGTAACGTAGCATAAAGTGAGCCTGGCCTACCAAGGCCTAACTATACCGTACTAAGCCGTATGAGGCCCTGCAGTGGAAATGCGCCATTAGTAGCAGTGCTTTATTAGTTGTTTGCCTCCTGCTGCCTAGTGAATGACAGAGGTCCATTCACGGTGAAAACAGAAACCCTAAAAGCAAGCGGGATCTGACTTCTAAAGGAAATAGGAGGTGGTTTCCTTTAGTGCCACTCAAGCAAAAGAAAAAAAGCACAATTTAACTTTTAGTATTCCTTCTATAATACATTAGGTTGTGCAGAGAGCATGTTAATAGTGCAAATCCCTACTCACCAGGAGTTGTTTGATAGCCATAAGGAGCTGTGAACACCTACAGAGATATTGGAATGTAAAAGTAACGTTGGGTTCATTACTTTTACATGACGTTAACACAAAGTTCTTATTTTATCACGCCTTAGGCTCTTTCTTTAATATAACATGTCGAGTCATTTAAAAATGGGAAGAATAATCCATCTCTGAAAATGTAGTTGTGGCTTCTCCAATTACCCCATTAATGCAAGTAAGATCATTATGTCACAAATCAAATCAAAGTTTATTTATAAAGTACATTTAAAAGCGATTTTTGGTCGGGACAAAGTGCATGTAATAAATACTACAATCACATAAAAACACATTACTACAATCACAATAAAAGTAGGGCTGTCAAACGATTACAAATTGTAATCAGATTAATCACAGCTTAAACATGTATTAATCATGGTTAATCACCATTCGAACTATGTCCAAAATATGCCATTTATTTATGTATATTGTTGTGGGAATGGAAAGATAAATGAAAGAAGGCGGATATATCCATTTAACATACAGTATGTATGTATGTTTATTATAACATTGTTCTGTGTGTCAAAATGAAAGACACACCTATCAATCATCACACCGTGGGGTCTTATTTTATTAGGCCTACGTGTTGATTTCTCTCAACACCGCCGTTATCTTGATTCTGATTGGCCAGAAGACATTATCAAAGATGTTCTATTGAGAAGACAATCACTACGTGACAAGTTTTCAAAACCGTTTCTAGTCTTCGGTATTTCCAGACAAGTGGCTACTGAAATCAATCTTACTAACTGCTGTCTGTGCAATTTACTCCGCGCGAGTTGGCGGACTTTATTTTGCTTACTTTAACATTGTTTTTCATGGTGGGGCTAAGATGGGGCTAAGCAATTTCATGGTATGGCTGTAGCCTACCCCAGCCATACCCTGGCACTGGGATGTATGGTGGGATGTACTGTATGGGGCGGGCCATTCTGCGCATGCGTTAAATGCGTAAAATATATTAACACAATTAATTAAAAAAAAATTACCGCCGTTAACGCGATAATTTTGACAGCATTAAATAAAAGACAATAAATTACAACAGATATATAAAAAACACAGGGAAAAGTCAGGAGTCGTGCTCCGCTCTGACTAGAAGGCCAGGGAGAAGAAGTGTGTTTTAAGAGTAGATTTAAAAAAACCCAGGGTCTGGGCCGACCTCACATGGAGGGGCAGAGTGTTCCAGAGCCTGGGGCCAGCTGCGAAGGCTCGGTACCCTCGGGTTTTGAGTCTGGTCTTGGGCACTACCAGCAGCAGCTGGTCAGCAGACCTTAAAGCTCAGGCTGGCGTGTAGCGCTGGAGGAGTTCAGCTATATAGGCCGGAGCCAGCCCATTTAGGGCTTTGAAAACAAATAAAAGGAGTTTAAAATCCATTCGGAACCGAATTGGAAGCCAGTGCAATGAGGCCAGAATTGGGGTGATGTGGTCACACTTTTTGTGGCCAGTGAGTAGACATGCAGCTGCGTTCTGCACTAGCTGCAGGCGTTTAATTGACGCCTGGTCCATACCCACATACAGCGCGTTGCAGTAGTCCAACCTCGAGGTAACACAGGCGTTAATAACCCTTTCCAGGTCTTTAAAGTGACATAACAAGAGAGACAAACAGGGTTCTCTCTCATTGTGTTTAAATGCTTTTTAGTAATTCAATTACAACCTGTGTAAGGCAATACGGAGATTCTTGTGACTGACGAACAAACATTGTGACCACGTCGTTTTTCTCATTTAAAAAGTATTCATGCAGGAAAACCCTTCCTCTGGAACAAGGAATACTTTCAGGCCCAATTCTGAGTTCCCTCTGTGAGGCTTTTCTGCTGTGAATGGGAAGAACATGTGAGGTATTCTTAATGCTGCACTTCAGTAGACTAATGGCAGACACAACCTAGTCTTGAAACTGGACAAAGGGATTTTCCTCATGTTGAGTTTTGCTGATTAATGTGGGAACACAGTGTGTGACTGTGAATCCCTGCTGTTCTAGGAAGGAATACGAAGTGAATCGTTTTGAGAATAACTGCTCCAACAATGCAGCTGCTCATGCAGTCCGAGGAGGCCGAGAGAACAAGAGCCCCACCGAGTCCATCTTGTTCCATCTTGATGAAGTTCCTTCTCAAAGCGTTTTCCCAACATTGTCATCCATATCCTTTTGCTCAAGCAAAGTAGCATTTGTGTCATCGTTAATATTTGATCTGCTATTACAGTCTAAGTTTTTTCTGCTCTAAGCTAGTCATCTTTTCTGATTTACAGCAATTCCGGCCCGTCTACACTACAGCGTCGAAAGCTCCAATCTGCCCATTCACTTTCAATGGGGTGACGTCACGTAGCCGCGCTTTTTCGCCGAACTGAATTGTGGGTAGCAGAGCGGTCCGTCTCAGGCGTCTCCAGCGACAGAAGTTGAACAATGTTCAACTTCTGACACCGGAGACGCCGGAGTAGCCAGCGCCAGCCAATCAAATCCCGTTTCCCAAAATCTGACAGCTGAAGCCGTAGCCAATCAAACCGCGTCTAAGCTAAGTCGGAGGAGAAACTAACTATCGCCGTAGCAAATCACCCGGTTTTGTATGACCAGACCCTCTTCACCTACCGGGATACAAACCGGAGGAACCAGGCATGGAGGGAGGTGGCAGAGACAGTGGGGGAAGCTGGTAGGTTTTCGCCTGTTTGGGGAGTTTATATATATATTGCTCGCATAAAATCCCCGGGGGTTTTTGCTTTGTATGTCGGGGGCGGGAGATTCATGTGATTGGTTGTTGGTCGTGTTGCTTGAATAAAATCCCCAAGCTCCAGACACGCCCAGCTCCAAGCTATTTTTGAAGCTGTAGTGTGGACGCTCCGTTACAGTAGCCCAATTGCTCACCATTGACTTGTACAAGCTTCCGGTTTTATTTCCCTCCCGTTCTGAGCAGTGCTGTGGTTCACTTGACCAGGACGGAAGCCTTTGTGTGTGATGAGGAGTCTAACAGACATGCAGCCTCTAATACCTCTTTACCCAGGGCTGGTTAGGGAACAGTGCCCAAATGCGAACAAGGTTTTTGGGTTTCAAAAGCAGCGGTATCTGCTCTGCACTCTAACAATTGATCACAAACATTCTGCCGTATATGTTGGGAGTAGAAAGTTGTTGCAGAAGCAGTAGCTTTGAGCTACAAACAATAACCAGGCAATAGCAACATGAGCACATCGTAGTCCGCCATTGTCGTTATTGTCAGGGATATTCATGCTTTAGTTGCAGCAACAAAAATGATGAAGTCATGACTCATGACGTAACTTCTCTCAGGCTCTGGTCATTAGAAAAGCAAAACAAGTTATTTTGGTGGTTGAAACCAACTTAGATAGTAGACGCAGTGATACCTAAACATAGAGCTGAAGCCTATGCAATGATTTTCAAAAAACTTGAAAATGTAATTCATATGCTGATAAACAGTCATGACATTAAGGATCATTAGCACAACTTGCTCTGATTACTTTGATCAAGGACAGATGGATGCAATATGTAATTAAACACTAGGATAATGATGACATATAATATTCATCATAAGTCATATTCTTCATTGAATTATTGATGACTCGAGCCAAGTCCTGGGCCTTGTCAGTGGAAAAAACCCAGATGTTTATTGGTTTCTGTAATAAATGTATACCCCATGGCTACATTTTTCAATTAAACTTATGATGAACATATGAATTAGAAAAAAGTAAAACAACCTACATCTTTTGAAGTGATACAAAAAGTTTCAGCTTGCATGCATGGACACGCACGTGCACACACACACACACACACACACACACACACACACACCACACACACAGAGCATTCAATTCTAGCACAAATGGCCCCCAATGGGTTGGTATAAAGGGGGTGATGTCATGTCTGTGAAGGCGACTTGCCAGTGATTCATTTCTGATCCAGCTGTCCTAACTGACACAAAGCAGAGAGAAAGAAAGGAAAAGGAGGAAAGTGGACAAGCTCCATTTCTGTCCCTTCCCCCACCTGCTTTAAGACACCCTTTTCTCTGCCTTTAAATTGTTCTTATGGTAAGTGAAACGATGCTAAATAAAATTTCAAACACCTTGTTTTACAAAATGCTGACATTCTTCTTTTGCTTATCAGCGCTATGCATGCGTGTATGTTTGTGTGTGTATTTGTGTAAAGCCCAGTATTTCTAGCCTCCTCATTTTAGCATCTCTCAAAGTCAAAACATTTTGGAAGGGTTTTTGGTTCGATGCCTGAGATAAGGTCAGTGGGTATAACAAGCCTCAGAGTGTTTCACATTTTGTTCTGCCACATAAAATATTTGCCATATTTAATATTTGAATGCACAACACATTAATGTGTAGTAAAAACGGCATAAGTTAACAAGTGTCTAAATGAGACTACTAAACATAACTACACCAAACACACATCTGCCTTTAGCTTAGCATTGGCGATACAAAGTCACGTGACCGTCTTGAAGAGCATTTAAACTTCAAAAGTCATAAAAGTGGATTTAATATGTGGAGATTATCCTGCTGAAAGAAACGTGGAAGTATCATAAATATGTGTTTCATCAAAAATTCCCTTGCTTTTTGATGAGGGAGCACTTGTGATACTAATTTCCGGGGTCAATCTACTAAAATGCATCAACACTGCATCACTTTACCATATTTTACTAAATTCTTATATCCGTTTGTTCTGCTTTGCTTTGGTGCATCCAATTTACATATTTTTGCACATCAGTGGTGTGTGTGTGCTTCTTTAACAATGTCAACCTCTCGGTGGGGGTGGGGGACACTGGGAAATGGCTTCCATACACTTAGTGATTCTATTTTGAGGGAAGTCCAGTTTGGTGCAGCGGGGTTGTCGCGTCAAAGCTGTGCTGCGAGGGGGGGTGGAGGTGCTGAATAATGCAGACACAATGGGCTAAGGCAAACATTAGAAGTGAGACAAAGGACACTCCACTCAGGTCACAGGGGGGCCGACTCTTCCCATTATCTAAGGAAGTGATCTTAACTGGGGAACTCTTTAAACCCACCAGCAAATTAGGGGCTGTGCTGAGTAGCTTTGTGAGCTGCTTCGTGATCAAAGCTGTTTGTAGAGGGCGGCTGTAAAGCACAGCAGTCACAACACACGGAGCATGCTATCATGGCCGTGTTATCATAGAACGACTTTAAAAGCAATGTATTTCTATTGGTAGTATGTTTCGTGCCTGCTGCACGTCTTTTTGTCCGTTCGGGTCTTGGAACACCGGAAGATGTGTGGTTCATAACAACATGTTCTTACTCAATATCAAGCCACGATTATTGTTTTTATTTTAAATCGTATAATGTCTGACTTTTGTCGTCGTCTGTGAGGAAAAGAAATGGAGAAATCTGTATTTTTTGAAATATTTTTTTCCTTCTAATTTGTTATTCTTTTCTAAATAACACACTGTTATTTACTCACCAATAACACACAATTATCCTTGTTTTTATTTATTTGTTTAATTCCATAATCTCGGGCTTGTTTGGCGTACGTCAGAAAAATACCGGAAACAGACGTAGATACCCAGCCACTGAACTGATTACCCAAGATCCTCAGCTATGGTTTAAGCTCGCTGATTGGATGTTTTAGCCGCAATGCATGTAGGGATATGGTGTCAATGCCATATCAAATCCGAAAAACATTTCTGAGTTTAGAATGGCCGAAGACACTACACTACCCATAATCCCCAGCTATCATTTATCCCCGTGATTAATCTTCAAGCTCTGGGATTGGATGTTGGAATGGCAGTGCACCAAGGTTACGCCGAGCGTCAAACAGCTGTTTGAAATGGAACGAAACCACGCCAGACTATCCAAAACTGGAATCGAACGCCCCCCCAGAACTACACATGCTGGCCATTGTGTTTCGCAAAATGTTCTATGACACGTCTCTACTGAACGTTTTCGTTTTTCCCACAATTAGAAGTTGCCAGCATTAAACACATTGGTGTTATCAAATGTAAACCATATAATTGATAGATGGGTGAAAATCGCTTGTGTCCATAATGCGCAGCATTAATATATACCCACATGACAGGTCATTGTTACTTTGTAATTGTATTCCACTGCAATTCAGAGGTTAACCTGGTGTTTTTACTCCACTGCATTTATTTGAGTTACTTTGCAGATTCTGATTAATGATGTGAAATATGAACAACCCTTAAATCAGACTTTAGTTACACCCGAGTCAAATTCAGGGAAAGGTGATTGTCAAGTGCCAATAACCAGGAGAGATATTTGATAGTTGGTGCTTGAGAAGACTAAACATTTATCTGCAATTGACATGAATGGAAACGAGTAATAAAGCAGCTGAGGTTCCTCAACAAGACATCTATCAATATGTGTGTGTGTATACCTCCACCATTAAACTGTCATATTCTGCACATTTCTTATACTATCTACATACATAAGAGTATAATTCATATGTATAATAGCAGTTAAAATAAGTACTTCAACATTGTTAAGATTGCAGGAAAGCAATATATTAGACGTTAAGTACTTTGGCAGGCTTAATATTTATCTGTAGATAGATACCCCCAAAGTTTTTTTCTTATTTAAAAGAAGACCTTAATCTAAAGTATTCTTTAATGTGTTAATAAAGGTTAATTAGTTTGTCCGTTTTGCACATCCTACTATTAATATCTTTGTATCCAGCACTAAACTGTTTTATTGAAGAGATCACTTATAGTATCTTCTTGATTTTTTATATTCTATATTTCTATCACAGACCTTCTACTTTCCCCCTATGAAAGTATGTACTCTTAATATTTTTTTCATCAAATATAACACATAAAAACAATAATTCAATCACGTGCTTTAACCACTTGGCGGTGCACACAAGGTACACACAGCCATTAGTAACTTTGAATTATTAGTGTAGGACACTTATGTATGTACAACATCTGAAGATGTGAAGTTTTATTCATGTTTTCACATAATTTGACAGCATATTGTTATATTATTTCAGACTCATTATTTACATTCTTATATTCAAAGAAAATCAGTAATATCTTTAATAACTACAGTCCTTTTATATCAACTGTGCACCGTTATGGTGTAAATATAACCTATCTACGAATTAGATCAAATGTAAAAGTCAGCCGAATTAGTGTTGATACTGCAAGGAGACGTATTGTGTGAAAAGAAATTGAAGATGTTGTTTAATTGCTGATATATTTATGATCCACGTCAAGTATTCAGTTTCGGCGGCATTTCTTCCAGTTTTTCCAAAGGTCTTCTCATCAGGGCTCTATAAATAAAGAACTACGGCAGATCTGTAATATGTAATGTAGCCGAACCGTGTATTACAATGCCGTTATGTGATGACTTTCAAAGAGAAAAGCAAGAGCACTCGGAATAAAGTATTATTTTATTTTTAAAAAACGTTTTCTGATTTCACATCACATAAACACCAAATCCCCGCATGCATTGCGGCTAAACCATCCAATCAGCGAGCTTAAACCATAGCTGACGATCTTGGGTAACGCTCGAAATGCCTACGTCTGTTTCCGGTTATTTTTATTTTGAAATTCAGTTCAGATGTATTTTGTGGCAAAAGTACAGCGCCACTTACAGGCCCGGCATATGTACTACAGCGTCTCCAGCGGGTCGAGTGTCTCGTGTGGACGGACACGTTTCTTGAGGCGATTCCATGTGGACGGAAGACTTTTTTGATATCGATTAATTCGTTTTCGTCTCTGTGTAAACGTAGCCTTAATGTCAGAGGCTCAATTTCCACATTGTATGCATCCACTAAAAAAGCCAAAATGCTAGTTTAGGGGTGAAAGTTACTGTATTGGTTATCAAAATAGCTGCCGATTAATTGTATCTGATGGATTTATTTCTCTTCTAACCACTCTAAAGCTCAGGTGTAGGTCAGCTGTATTTCTATTAGCTGAACAGCCTGTCAAGTTGTGCTTATTTATTACCTTAAAACAAGGCTTCAATTACGTGCTAATTACACGCCATTAAATCTACTGCTTTACTGCTAGACATTATGGAGATTTGTTTGGTTGCCTCTCTGGTTGTTAACATGAGAATTTACGCCAGCGTTGTTAAACAACTAGGAAATCCAATGTGTTTTTTTCATAGAAAAAACAAATGTAGGCAGAATATTTCACAAATCTTCAATATGGCTCGAGTGAATGTCTGTACATATTTACATGTGGTTGTCCAACTTTGTGTGCTTTTTTTGTATGAAACCCTATGCGTGTTTGTGTGACTGAAGGGCCATTATGGGACAGGCTTTTAAGGGAGATCTGGGAAGTGGAAACCTAATACTGGCGGACTGCTGCTCTTGTGTACATGAACCCCACAGCTGCTGGAGAGAGGGAGGAATGAGTGAGAGATAAAGGGGGGAGGTAGAGGAGAGCAATGTGCGCTCAGTAATTAGTTGTCTGGTTTTGTATTGACCAGTCTGGTGCTAAGGCCTTGGGGACTGTTAAATTTGCCATTGAAACTGAAAAGATTATGCACCCAAAATAAATTAAACGGGAGCAATGAATAGATCGTGACTGTACGTAGCGGACTACCGTTTATTTTTCTTCCACCGGCCTTCACTCTCTTTCAGTTAGACAAGGTTATATTTGTCAGAAACTGCTGTTTTTCATGTTATAGGTCAAATGAGAATTGCCCTTAAGGGTCATGGGTTTTATGTTGTGATAATGACACTTCATTCACCAGTTAAAAAAACACTACACAGTCATAGAATCTGTTGGGTGCTGGTTATTGAACTGAAACAAAATCATTTCTGCATGTGTCACATTGGGTGGTAGTAATGAGATGTGTTTAAATGCAGACGTGGTGATTGTCTGGAATGAATGCCTCCTGCTTGGACAGCCGAAGGGAAGAGAGATTTGTGTTTGTGTTTACTCCTGCTGAGGTTAGTCGTACCTATTACAGGTCAGCAAGCAGCGTTTTCCACATGCCTGGAGAGAGACGCTATTCTCTTTTTATTCAAATCCAGCATGGTGAAACGTTGTTAATCTCCCTGTCAACATAGTGTCCCAAAAGAATCTGCTTAAGACCAAACTGTAACACGATCCCCATGTAATTGTTATGACACTCAAAGTGTGTTAGGCATGCAGGCAATTTGGGGGACGTTTTAAAAATGTAGCTGTAAAATGAAGGATACTGGTTAATGGACTGATTTGGTAACCATTTCTACATTAACTGCACTTTCACTTACAAACACATACACTGATTTGTCCTTAAATATCCTTAAACTCGGATATGAGGTTGCATTTTACTATTTCCAATTCCCTTTGTCTCGATGTTAGGGTTTTTTTTTATCGGTTTTTGGTTAGGTGCCTGAAATAAGATATGTGTTTAACTAAAGCTGAAGACATTTTCACGTTTTGTTCAACGGCATCAAAATAGTAATCTAAATTACATTAAAATCCCTTCTGGGTCGATCTACAACAATATGTCACTAAAGAACTACACCATTTAGAGAAACTCATGTTCAGTGTCCTGCTATAGAAGACTTCACACAGGAGGATGTGAACCCTAATAGTCAAATATCTTTCTCAGGGAGTTAGATTGGCCTCCATCTGCAGGAAGGCTTTGAACCGGCTGAACCGTGAGCCTCGGGTGTATCCAGTGCATGATAGAGGGCTGATGTCATGTTCTCTCACTGTTTGTGTAGCTGGCAGAGGTCGACACGATGACTCAGTGGAGACCAGAACAGCCCAGTAGGACATTGTCCAAAGACCAGGGTAAAAGCAAGACTCCCTTTTCTGTCCCTCCACAATCTTTTTTGCGGGTTCTCTTTGATTGTGTTTGGACATGATGATTTAAAATCTTGTACAAACATTTCATGTTTTTAATCTGTTTGACTCTCTTGTAACTTTTTGATCCGTACGGGAGTGAGCTCTCTTTGTAGATAAGACTTTATGTTTTATCTTCAAAGAGCGCTCACTGTAAATACAATCTGCGATCCCCTTTGTGATTATCACAGAGTAAATACAGTAAGGCCTGGGCACAGGTGCTGCCGCTGGGCTGATGCTAACCAGACCGGACTGGTGTCTGCACAAGTGAAATAAATCACTGCTGTAACATCACAGAAAGTCTTTTTTCAAACTGTTGTCAGGGTCCTTCAAACATCAAACAGGAACGTTTTTGTTCCGGATTTCACAGTATGGCCGAAACTATCCTTCATTTTCAATGATTCCAATTATTTTCTTTATTAATCATCTGGCTACAAAAAGTCAAACAATTGAAAAATACCTTTTACAATTTGGATGGGATATTCAATGCCTCATGAATGCATCCACTACTGTTTAAAATAGCCAGCATACAATCATAAGATACATTATAATTGGCTTTAAGCTTAGTTTGGGAGGGACGCCAAGCATGTTCATGGATCAACTTGTCTCCTATTTGACAGATTATTTTAGCTCCAAAAAGAAACTGTCACTAAGCATTGTCCAAATGTGTTATATATCACCAGGTTCTGTGGATGTTACACATGTCACCTGTGTGTTACATCAGGTACTGTAGGTATCAAGTCCCTGCATTCTAAATGGCTATTCCAAAAGTAAAAACATGAACATGCACATGTGTCTGTCCCCCAGTGATGCAGGTCTTGTACCATGATTCAGTTGAGAGACAGTGTCAGTCATTACTCTGACAGAGTTTCACTTAATTTGCATTTAATGCACTTACACGTAATAATATTACTTAGGAATGCTGTTTCAGAAAAGCAGGCTGTTTGACTCTCTGTTTCAGAGAGCGAGGGTTACCTTTGTGTTACTTTGTTAATCCAGTAAGATTCCAGGTCAAAATAGCGATGCCAAAGTCTTTTTGGAAAAAAACCCTGCATTTATTGAACCTCTGTTTTTTCTTTTGAGCTCTCATACAAAGTGAAAGGTTATTTCCTTTTTCCAAAATTACATTGGTATGCATTTCATTTTCTTTCATTTAAATACGTTTTTTCATGTCAATGTTTGTTTATTTACTATCATCAGTAACAAATTGATTATTTTTGATTTAATTAATACGTTCTTCTTGCAATTTCATTGATTTCGGTTGATGTTGAAAAAACGGCAACGTTTATGATAGTTACGTT
Organism: Champsocephalus esox; assembly: GCA_036324585.1. NCBI lineage: Eukaryota > Metazoa > Chordata > Actinopteri > Perciformes > Channichthyidae > Champsocephalus > Champsocephalus esox. Next base: position 32,734,302 of record CM070486.1, on the reverse strand, counting down.
TCAAAACATATGTAATATACATTATAATAATTTTGTATCAGAAGTCAAAGAACCGCCAATACAAACGGAATATGATTCTGGTTTGTGAACAATAACTGCTGCAACATCTGCAAAAATATATTTGAAATACTTATTATTTTGGACATCATAAATGGTAGGAAAAACCTGTTCTTATTTCACAGGAAACATGAGTACATCTGGATGTTTGTATCTGTGTGTGGGGCTCCCAGCTGATGTAGCTTTAGGGTGCTCTGACCCCCCTCATCCCTCCTGGTAATAGATGGCCTCCTCTCAGGGTTTGAGCCCACCTTTAAACAGCTACATAGTGTGACATTGTCAGTGTTAGCGGAGGCCCACATCACGCAGCAGCACGTGGGGGGATGCAGGTAGCCGAGGACACAGGACTCTCAGGGTATGCAGATCTGTTTTTCACTTTCACTCTCATGTCTGCTGTTTCTCCATCATGTGTACATCTGTGCATCACGGTCATTG